>PVJX010017001.1:0-39188 GCA_004027295.1 Dolichotis patagonum
GTGTGTGCACGAGGCAGGAGGGAGCCTGCTGTGTTTTAGGGACCTGAGGGAAAAAGAAGTCAGGATAGCAGCCCAGAGGAGTGGAGACCGGCCAGCCCTGAGGGTCTGCTAGATCACTTGAAGTCTGGAAGCCATTGGAGGTTTTGGTAGGGAACAAATGACCTGACCTGTGTTTTAAGGAGGATCACTCAACTTTATTTGTTGAGAATAGGCCCTAGGAAAATAGGAACAAGTGCCAGAGTAGGAGATGGGAGATGGAACTTTGAAGAGGGGGAGTTCCAGGGTGCACAAGGCTGTTGGTATGGCCTTTGATTGCTGGTGGGGCTCTCCTTTTGTGGATACTGTAAACTTAGAAGTGAACACTGGCCTGGCCCTGGAGAGGGAGCTGGTCAGGAGTAAGCCCTGTCCTCTCCCCGGGGGCTGGTAGACTTGTCGGGTCCCGATTGCTGGCCGGACTGTCTGTGTGCCCTTCTTCTTTGCCGTTTGCCTCTGTCCCTCTATTGTCCCCAGCTGCAGGGGAGCCCTGTGCTGAGGAGCAGGAGAGTTTCAGCTTGAGTTATTTACATAGGGCCTCTTTTCCTTCTTGCCTGAATAGGCCAAGCCTTGTCCATCTGTGATTTCAGCCAAGCCAGCTGGAATGTTTCTTTCCTCAGACTTCCCTGGATCGGACGCATCTGTCTGCTTACCTGGTAGAGATGGACACCTAAGACACAGGCAGTTCTGTTAGGTTAGATTTACAGTACTCCATTGTCATCATTTGGATTCTGTATTGTTCATCTATTGCTACCAACATGTTTACCAGCTGTGTGGGCAGGGATTCTGGGCAGGTGTGGCCAGTTCTATGCCGAAGTATCACAGGCTTCTCTCAAAGTAGTGACTGGCTTGGCCCTTTGTGTAGAGGCTTATGGAGGTTTTTGAGGTCATTCAGGTTGGTGGTAGAGCCCAGTTCTTTGTGACTGTAGAACGAGACTTCCCATTTTCTTGTCTGCTTTAGGTGAGAGTCATTAGAGATCATCACTTCAAGCCAGCAGGGGCATTGAGCCCTTCTTGTCCTCTGACTGTCTGAACTGCCCTCTGCCAGCCTCTCTGCTTGCACAGGTTGTGTTACATTTGGCCAGTTGGATAACATGAAGGTCCCTGTGCTGGGCAGTGTAGTATAGGAACTGTGCTGTATAAAACGCCGTCACTGTGGAGTACTGCCTCATCATACTGATGGGGATTAGTACAGGACATCAGTAGGGGCCACGTACAGATTCTGCCTGACAGTCTCTCTGCCGGTATCAGCAGTTTTTGTAGATGTAACATTGCCCTCATGACCAGTTTACTTTGGTGATTACCGCAGTGTGTTTTTATCTCTAGGACCTGTGCTCCTCCTTTTTAAATGGAGAGACAGTCGGCATTTTGAAGCCATACAGTGCTCTAGAACTCAGTGGAGTGATCAGAAAACAGTGTTTAGTGCTTCTGTCTGACTCCAAATAGCAGGGGACCAAGGAAACAGTGTCCTATTTTATCACTGTAAGATCACTAACGGTAGAATTATGAGGGCTGAGATGTTCATGGTGTTTGTGTGCTTTCATTTGAAACCTCCTTGATCATGTTATTGGCGATTACCTCTGCCATCCCCTGGCGTCAGTGGATCTGTCACAGTCAGCCTCCTGGTCCTGTCCCAGAGGAGCTTCCTGCCTCCTCGGGGGCATTTCCTGTGGCCTGTCCATTGTGTTCTTAGACTGGTCTGTTTATTTTAAAACTGTTTAACCTTTTGGACTCCTGTCTGTATCCTGACTGTCACTCATTGTGTTCACGTGTGGCTGACAGGCATGCCACATGACTCTTACCTTTTTTTTTAAAAAAATCTTTTGAGACAGGGTCTTGCTGTGCAGTTCGGGCTGACCTTGAATTCACTTTGTAGCCCGGGCTAGTCTTGACCTCCCAGTGATCCTCCTGCTTCAGCCTCCTGAGTGCTGGGATTACAGGTGTTTGCCACCATGCCGGGTTGTGGCTCTTATCTTTTGTAACATACAGAAAGTCTGATAATCAGAGGCAGGTATCAGTCTCAGAGCATCTCTTCCCCGAAGTACCAGGTGTCCTGGTCCATGATCCATTTCTGGTACTGGAATCTACGTTCACAATGTGAGCTCCTTCCAGGGAACCCTTATCTTTGTATTCTCCCACTCCTGGCATGGTAAGTATTTACTGCCTGGACGCTCTCTTCCTTTGGAGCAGAAGTCTGAGCCGACCAGGATTAGGTGTTTGGCATTGCCCACTCTTCTGTTTTGTTTTGTGTGGCAGAATAGCACTGTGTGGTTCAGGCTGGCTTGAACTCACTATGTAAACCAGGCTGGCCTCAAACTCTTGGCACTCCTACTGCCTCAGCCTCCTAAGTCTGGGATCATTGATGTGTGCTACCACGCTTTGCAGTTGCCCAGTCTTGTAATCCATCCCATGTCCTCATGTACAAACAATTAAAGGTTTTTTTTTTTTTTTTGGTCTTAAATCTCTTTCTGAACAAGGTGTATTAAATAGGTAAATAAAACAAAAACAAGCTCATGATTCAGGCGCTCTGGCACTTAAGAGACTTACTTTCACTAGTAACAAATTTGGTGCTTAATTTAAATTGTACCTCATTTAGAGTGGAAAGGAAGAGGCAAGTTCATTGCAGAGAAAAAAGGAGTTTTAAATATAGTGTTAGTTTTCCTTTTCCCTCTGTATTCAAGGCGTGGAGACACTTAATCAGATGTGGGCTTTAGCCACAGGGATGAAAAATGAAGCCTCACAATCATATCCAGAAATTCCTCCCAAGGACAAATGGGAGATATGACTGCCTTGCTGTGTGTCACAGGGTCCTTACCTTGCCACTGGCAGGGAACCTTGGCACATGGGTTTACATGATGGCTATTTGCTAGGATACTCTAACATTACTAGTTGGTTTAAAATGCATAGCTTTGTATAAAGTAATTTTTAACACATTTGCATCATTTTTCAGGGGAAAATGCATGCGGTTATGTCTGTAAGAAATTGTAAGTTGCAGCCATTTATATGGTCTCTAAGCCGTCTAGCCTGGATGTATGATGATGCTCCATGGAAGAACATCCCACGTTTATAAAAGTTTCAGATGTAGCTCTGCGCTGTTAAAACTTAATGAGATACCTTATATGTGTAATAAGGGGTTGCACCTGTCCTTGTGACATGCATTTTCCCCTCTCTGAGGCTATTTACTGATTCTTGTGTTATGTAAAGAAGTGCTGTTTTTAAAGTAGTATTTTCAAAGAAATCTCTATTTGTATTATGAGATCCATAGAAAAGCAATTGTAGAAAGTGACTGTTTATTGTATTTAATATTGCTTGACATTCAGATAAATGAGACTAGATTGTTTTTAACAACTTTGATTTACAATATATTACACATATTATGCAAATTATTCTTAAAACAACTAATTATTTTAGGTGAGGAATTTTAGTTAATTCTTTATGGATCTCTTGCAACAGTTTTTCTAATAATTAACAGAGAGATGATTTTAAAGCACTAAACCATGAGTTTTAAAGTGCTAGAGAGAAGCTAACCTCTGTTCTTACCTCGAAACACAGGTTTTCTGTCTCTAGGTGTTTGTGTGTTGTTAAAGTCCAAACAGTGTGTAAATTCGGCAGCCTTTCTTAGCCAATTGCATTGACTAATTGACTCATTCAGCAAACACGCATGGGCCTCCCCTTGTGTTTTGTTCTTAATACTATAGAGGGAGAGAAGAAAAGCTCCTGCAAGGTTTAGAGGAGCCTTACCTTTAATGAATCTGTAGACCAGTGGTTCTCAACGTGTGACCACACTCCAGGACTGGCATTGTGTGTGTTTGTGTGTGTATGTGTGTGCGCAAGCCCATGGGTTGTTTGCAAGCTGAGAGCCCTAGAATATGCAAGGATAATAAATAGACATTCAGCTTGATTAAAAAATTAACATACTATACCTTCCTTTTTAGAGCAGTTTTAGGTATAAAGAAAAGTTTATAGAGAAAGTACAGACAGTTCCTATCTGCCTTCTCTTATTTATTGTCTTTTCACCATTTTTAACAATTTTCAGTAGTTTCACAATTATTAATAATTATCATTACTAACAATTGTAACAATTAAAGAACAATTATAGCTACATTAAAATTATAGTTAGGATTCATTCTTGGTGTATGTCTCTGGTGTTGATGAATTCATAAGGTCATATATTTATAGTGTTTTACAAAATAGTTTTATTGTCCTGAAAATTCTTGTGTTTTACCTATTTATCTCACCTAATCCCTGGATTCAGTATTCTTAAAAATTATACAAAATGTAGCCTTTTCAGATTAGCTTCTTTCATTTAGCGGTATTTAAATTTCTTCCATTCTTTTTTTCATGCCTTGATAGTTTATTTTCTTCTACTGCTGAATAATATTCTGTTGTCTGGATCTACCACAGTTTGTCCAGCCTACTGAGCACATCTTCACTGCATCTTCATTTTGACATTTATAAATCAGGTTTCTATAAATATTCACGTGCAGGTTCTAAAACCTTCATATAGATATGTTTTCAGTTTGGGAAATACCAAGGAGCACTACTGCTGACTCACATGCTAAGCTGTGTTTAGCTTTGTGAGACTGCCACATCACTTCACATACCATCTATAATAGATCCTGCTGCTCCATACCCTCACCCACGCTGGGTGTTGTCAGCATTCTGGTGTTTATTGTTGTGTCACCATAGGGTTTTGCTTGTTTTGTTTTGTATTGTTAGGCAGTGGGCATCATAAATGCCCTGCAGAAGTGGGGGACTGTGACTCTCTAATGTATTCTGTTTTGGGGTCCTACATGCATTTTTATTTTTATTAGTAAGTGTTTGCAGCACATAATGATCACGTGTATCACTGGGAGTTGGTACATGTACATATTAATCTTAATTCTTAATTCTTCTTTCATTGCTTTTCCCTTCCTCCTTTCCCCTCCTCCCTCGACCATCTCTTGGTCTCCTTCCTACTTGGAAAAGATCTGTCTTCCTATTATCTTTAATTTTGCTATTTATTTAGACTTTGGGTTTCTCATATAAGAAAAACCATGTGATATTGTGTGTCAGATTTATTTCACTTCACACTATGGTCTCAAGGTGCAACCAGTGGTCCATGTATACCCATGTTTAATTATAGCATAATAACTCAATCTTGGAAGTGCTTTAGAAGATACTTTAGTTCATTGTCATTTTTACTCATTAATTTAATTCTTTTCATTTAACAGTAAAAAAAAAAAGTAGAGAAAGCTCTCTGGGGTGCTTTCATCAGTTCCCCTGTTGAGGGAGAGTTCTTTTTTCTACAACCTATCTTTCATAGTTGAGTTTTAAAGAACTGACCCTCTGGAATTTTCATCTCACTGTCAATGCAGTGAGTTTGCAGCTGATTTGCCCTCCAGGGAAGAGCATTCTGCCTTCATTGTGTATTTCACACAGAACTTTTGTTATGCAGACAGTCCCTTGGCCTTGTCTAGAGTCTGGTTTGTGTTGGTATCCTGATGGGATCCAGTAACAGTGATTGTCAGGATCTAGCATCAGCTTTGCCAGCTTGTTCTATTGCAGGGAGATTTTTTACTTCTAGTGACACAACTAAAGACTCAGTAAATCTGCAAGCCTGCTGCACTGTAAAGGTAGCCTCCACATTTTGCATGTCTTGCCCCATGTCAGTGGTCTGAAGAACTAATGTGGTAGTTCTGTATTTAAGCTTTTCTTGATCTCAGATAATCTCAAGGGTTGCTTTTCTCAGTTTTACTCCATTTATATTACTGGTAAGATAGCTGTACGAGAGAGCTACAGGGTTGTCCTAGGAGCTGCTTTATGTGACAAACACATTGTTTTTACTTCAGTTATATTTTTTAGGAGGTGTTTTTGAGAATAGATAGTGAAAAGATGTTCTAAACCAGTGTTATGCAATAAAACATTGCATGGTAATGCAAAAAGTCATTTAATATGGTAGCCAGTAGCCACATAAAATGTGACTGGCACAACCAAGGAAATGTATTTTAAATTTCATTTAATCTTAGTTAATTTAAATGTAAATAAAAATAGCTCCACATGGCTAGTGGCTGAGAAAGGTAGGTCAGCCCATAAAATATTTGTTAAGTGTGCTCTCTTCCTTTGGCAGAATGATAGAGAACAGAGATTTTAGGGAGGAGGAACTAAATTAAATATGAAAATTTTGGCCCATTATTTTTCATCATTAACATTGAAATGATTACTTAAAAAATGCTCTTTAGTTTGATTTGTGCGTCTACATATGCATATGTGTGTGTGTTTGTATGTGTGTGAAGTCTAGTCCTGTTGGTTATCAAAAAGTTTATAGATAATATCCAGGATTTTTTTTTTTTTGGTACTGAGAATTGAACTCATGACCTCACACATGTCCACCAGGTGCTGGCTACTGAGCTATATATCCCCAGCTCCAGGATGTTTAAGGAACAGGAGATTTCTATTGACGAACTGTGTCATGCAGGACAGATAATTGGAACAGTTCTGACTTCTGGTGTTTCAGGTCTGATGAGGACCATAGTATCCTGTCAAGATACCTAGTTTTGATGGTGGATATCATCTGAGCAGAGCCATTGAATGAAATCTCTCTGCTATGGAGAATTCGGATCTGGAAATCAGAGGTGTCAGATGCCAGGTGTGTTAGTCGGGATCAGCTGGGTTCTGCTGTGACAGCAAAGTCATCCTGCGGTCTCAGGTGTTAACACTCCAAGGCTCATTTCTTGTGCCTTCAGAATCTGATGCAGGCAGACAGCTGTAGAGCACATTTGTCCTCTGTGCTGTCATTAAATCATTCTAGCTGTTTCTGTCTCGTGCCTTCATTGTCGAAGCCACCAAGATCCCTTAGGAGAGAAACAGAGCTGGAATGCTGCACAGCAGCTGGTAAATGCTTGGATCTGGGAAGGACCCAGCCCCTTCTGCTTATATCATGTTGGTAGTACGTGACATGTGGCTGGCTTTGCCAGCTCCTAGGGGGATGGAGAGCATGGAGGTGCCCATGCATATTTGGTAAGTAGAAAATTTCTTTTTATGCCAAACCCTTAGCATGTAAAAAATCCAGATATTTAGAATGAGTTTGGAATTTAAAACTACTTTCACCCAGTCACTTAGGTATAATTTGGGTGGTTGTGCAAAATGTTATATTTTCTAGACTTTAGTCTCACCTTGGAATTTAATCAAATGCCACATTTCTCAGTAAATTTCATTTCTATTTCATTTTTAACATTTGCTTTTACAGTGCTATTCGCCTTTGTGGTCCTTTGGGCACAGGTGCTCATAAATAAAAATGCTATGGTAATAATTTCATTATTTAGCTGAGCAATTTTTAAGTCACATCTTTTAAGATGTGAACTAAAATACAAATAGAGAGAGTATCGGGTATGATTTTCTCTATTTGTGCTGAATTTGAGTATTACAGTGACATTTTATAAACATGCCATGATTTATTTTTAGTTTTTTATAAAACCCTATGAATGTTAGACTCTGAGGAAACATAGTTCATTCATAATGTCCAACTTTAAAGAGGCAAAAGGTAATACCTTCCAGGTTTCACCCAATCTCCTTTCTCCTCAACATTTGCTTGTTAGAGGAAACTTGCATAAATGTACTTTCTGTATTTATACCCTATGTTTCTCCAATCATAGAAGTCTGCAGGGCATTTACCAGCAATACCGGTTCCATGTTTTTGGTAGATCTGAAATGCAGTCTAAGAACATGTGTTTTGTTTTGTTTTGTTTTGTTTTGTTACTGGGGATCAAACTCATGACCTCATGCTTGCCAGGCAGGTGCTATACTGCTGAGCTGTATTTCTCTGCCAGGAGTGGGTATTTTAAGAAATACTTCTGTTTGAGTCTTATCCTTGGTGTCATTTGGGGACTTTTATCTTACTTGAAGGTAAACAAGTTATCTTATTTGGACTAGGACTCTTGTCACACAAGTGAGGTTGATGACAAAACACTAGATAGAGTTCTTGATAAAGAACAGTTGGTAAGTTAGGGTTGTATTTCATCACCTTCTTAAACTTCAGTTATTGCTGTGCTGTGCTCACAAATCAAGCAGTGATCTCATACTATTCACTGTGGAGGACCACCTGGATGATTCTCCTTGAATAAAGAGCAGTTATCTTCATTTTGTCTACCTGGCCCTCTCTCCATGAATGATATGTACAGAGCTGGCAAAGCCATTTTCTTTTCCCTTCAATTGGCTCTAAGCAATGTAAATTGAGCTGACTGAGGGCTGATGTGTAATCTTTGAAGCTAGGTGACAGTCACCGTTCCCGTGACTCGGAAAAAAACATGGTTGAGCCTGTAGGATGAAGAGCCACTGCTCCATTCTGTCCACTGGGATTGAGGCTATGACTTCCCAGGGCAAAGAAGTTCACACATCAGAGCTGAAGTACTGACCCCAGAACATTAGATATTACCTCAGTTGTGTCATGCAGATTGGTCTCTGCGTACTACAGAGATGCTTTCAGGCCTCCTACATAGCTGAGCTCACAGCTCACATAATTCCCGGCATTCTCACGGTCACTCATCCTCAAGCCACGTCCTTCTTCATGAACTAATACGATCCGGGTTGGGCCCTAGGATGAAGCCTTTGTGCTGATGAATCTTCATCCTGGCAAATTTAGGACCCCTTGGCTCCCCATAACTATAAATATATATTAGTGTCTTTATTCTCACCATAGGTTGCACTGGAAGTGGTAGATTGGAATTATCTTATTAGAATTCCAATAACTTTTCCATGGGATTACACATACAAACTTCTCAGACTTAATGAGGACCTGGAAGAGCTCTCTATAATTCACAGTTACTTATTTATTGTTTTTCATTTGCTGATACAGACCAAGTTAGTTGAATGAGACTATGCTGTGAAGTCATGGTTTTACCTTTGAAAATGTTAGTGTTTTTTCATCATTCCCGATATTCTATGTAGATGGTGCACCATTAGGGAACATGGTGTGAAATAACCCTTTGTGTCAGTGCTGGCAGTTCTTATGATTGTGCCATTTAAGTTTTAGACAGTTAATCATGCTGGCCAAAATTCAAGCTTTGCATTCCATTTATAACTTAATCAAATCAGAACACGTTTGTTCATGGCAATAAATATGGTTAACAGTAAATGACCAGCACAACTGTTGTTTTGTATTTAACTGTTTGACTCTGACTCTAAAGGTAAAATAGAGATGGATACATTATTTAATGGCAAACTCCGTAATGTTTTCAAATAACGTTTTTTTACTGAGTGAAAAAAGTCTATTACCATGACTTTTCAGTGCTCACTACACATACCGCCAAGTTTATGCCCATAGTGCCCAGACACGGAACTGTGGAAAAGTCTGTGGACTGGATTGGTATGTGTGCATTGTTGGTGTCTCTGACAATTTGAAGCCGTAATTAGTCTCACTTAACAGATAGCTCTATTCTTGCTGTTTCTGGGATTTGCCATGACTCCTACTCTGTCTGCTGACCCCACTCCCCCTCTTATCGCCTACTCTAGCAAACATTCCTGGGATGATGGATTCTCTTCTCCCAGCCTTTTATTCACTTGCTCCACTCAGCCTCCTGTCCTCTAACCAAGGGCCACCTTACTTGGTTCAGGGACAGTTTGGGACACAGGTAGCCTTCTTTTCACTTGGGAAATTATTTTCTCTTGGCTTTTTTGACCCTCCTCCTGCTGCCCAGGTTTCCTGCAGTGTAGGGTGTCTGCTTCCCTGTCTTTTTGCCTGACTCTTTCTGAAGGCTGCTATACTTTATATTGAACTCACATGAATATAGTCAGATGGAGACAAAGATGAATACAGAGGGATGTTTTGCAATATAGTCTATGAGTATGCAATTAGAAACAATTGAGACTGGCCAAATAAATCATGAAATGTTCATAATGGAATATCGTACAACTGGTAGAACTTACTTTCTAAGAAAATTCAATGATTTTGGAAATATTCATGACCTTTAAATAAAACAGAAGTAGGACATACACCCTAGTGTATAGAATGATGCAAATTTGTAAGAAAAGTTGTATGTGATGTCTGCACCTACAGGTATCAAATAAATGCACAAATGAGACCAATAAAATTGCATCCCTGTAGCCCTCTTCAGAGAATATCCTTTCTCTCTGCTTACTTTCACTAGTACTTCCTGTGCTGTCAGAATGCAGGAGGAAGAGGGTAGACTGCAGACTTTCCCAGACTTCCAGCTGCCTGTCAGGCCGCTGCGGCCCCTCAGGAAGGCTGCTGATTAGTCCAGGGGATCCCTGAGAGCTGTGGGTATTAGGCTGAAGAGGTTGTGGGTAGGTGGACACACAGCTAGTTCTTGGAACTGAGGGGAGACCCTGACAGGCCCTTCAAGGAGTGAATAAATGCTGAGTGGTGGGCACCGACCCGCTAGTGCCTCAGTGGCCAGACACAGTTAGGTGACTAAGAGGAACAACTGAGAAAAGTGGACCGTAATCCTGCATCCCTGGGCTCCTCCCTGTGCCCGAGATAGCTGGGAAGACACTCCTCACACCCATGCTGTGTTTATAGCCCAGTGGGGTGAATTTTTTTCCACCTTGTTATAATTAATAACATTTTTGCTATGAATGAGATTTGTGAATGCCACATATGTTTCATTAGCATCTTATCAGCCAGGCCTCCTGGTGCAGTTTTTATCTTTTTTGTTTAACACTCAGTTTTGTCAGTTTCAAATCTGTCGGGAAGAAGCTTTAATCATCAGCTTCTGTTTCGGACATTAACTAATTAGGCTGAATTATCCCTGGGGTGACCTGTTGGAGTGACAGAGTACTGGAAGTCCCATTATGCTCCTGCTGGTTTTCTTTTCTTTTCTTTTCTTTTCTTTTGTCTTTCTTTCTTTCTTTCTTTCTTTCTTTCTTTCTTTCTTTCTTTCTTTCTTTCTTTCTTTTTGATTGAACTCACAACCTCACGCTTGCCAGGCAGGTGCTTAAGCCACTGAGCTAAATCCCCAGCCCACTCCTGCTATTCATGAGACTCTTCCTAGGGGGTCCAGGATGTGACACATATATATTTGTAAATTAAAAATTAGATCATTTATTTCATAAATACAGGACTATAGAATGAAAACATAATGGACTTCCATCTAGCATGGGAAGGAGGCCACTAACGAGGACAGCTGTGTGTCTCCTAACGGCAAGGACATGTCCTGAGAGATACGTCATTAGGAGATTGTCATTGTGGACACTTCTGAGTGTGCTTACACAGCCTAAGCCACCTGCAATGTCACCAGGTCATCCCACATCAGTATGACCTCTGTGTTCTGTGCAGTCAGTCATTGGCTCAGTGTGGTCCTGGGGCACATGGATATGCAGTCAGAAGCCCCTGGATCTCTGTCCCTTCCATTTCTTTTTTCCCACCTCCCCTATTGCTCTCCTGAACTTGGCGTTTCCCACACAAGTTCATTCACTCTGAGCAGAATGCCTCTTCTGGGTAATTATATCCTGTTAACTAGACAAGAGCTCAAAATACTACTCCCTGACTATGTGTAACAGAACCCCTTTCCTACCAGGAGTCCAGCAGGCAGGCGGGGGCCCTGAGATGTCCTTTCTCGCTAACCTTTTTCCGTTTGTGGGCCTGCCAGGGTTGTGTGGAAGGACAGGGGCTGACAGGAGCTTGTGGGGTTGCTGAGGAGGCAGAGTCTTCCGGACCAACAGCTTGTGACAGCTCCTCGTACATCTGAGGTGCCACTCACCCTTGGGGCTGCCGTGGCATCCCTGTCCCCTCTGTGGAGGGTGGGCTGGCTACGCTGTGCACCACGAGTGGCTGAGGGGACCTTGCTCAGGCAGGACCCGTGTTTGTAGAGGAGGCTCCTCAGCCGCCTGTGCCTCGGGTCCTGACAGCACTCGTGGATGTCCAGGCAGTAGCAAGCAGCCACCGTTTCTGCGTTGTCTCAGATCACACTTAGAATGTTTTGAGTCAGTCTTTTATTGCAACCCTCCCCTCTTAACTGTGGTGGACCAGTGAACAGATTAAATTTTCCTTTAATCTTAGGTTCCTGTACTTAAATGCCGAGAGGATACCAATTGGGTGCCCACAGCATCTTCTGAAGTGATCTGGGTGTTACATGAATAAAGGAATTTCATGGGAGATTCAGGGTTAAATAAATTAATCTCCTTAAAAAAGCTGCAGGATTTCACAGAGCCTTCAGTGTGCTAATATTTATTGTGATCTTGCTAAAATGATCTAGTTATGTGGTGATCTTTAAGACCATCAGACTGGAATGTCTAAAAATTAAAGCATCACACGAAACAATGGGCTCAGGACACACTTTGGGATCTGGAATAAAACATTTAGCTTGCATACATTTTCACTTTGTTATGCTTGCTTTCTAAGTGGTTGCTACTGGCAACAAGGAATATGTGTGTGTGTGTGTATGTGAGAGAGAGAGAGAGAGAGAGAGAGAGATATTAACAAGTTGAATCTTTCACAGTGTTTAATCAGTCTGCCAACCAATCTGAAATTATAGAAAGCTCATTAAAAGATTTTTTGGAAAAGATTGTTTTTATAGTATTCAATTCTCATGCATTCTCCAAACCTATTTTTTTGGTGCCAAATAGATTGAAAGTTCATTCTATTAAAAAATGTGGGATTGCAGGAGAAGTTAGGAACATGCCTGTTTGTTTTTCCGCCTCTGTCTTCCAGGTATCTGTCTGTGGATGGACGGTGTTGCTGATGGTCATTTCTGACAGGTACACCACTCTGTGCAAGCCCAGATGAGCTCCTGCACTGACTGGGGGAAAGGCACAATGGGCAGATAAAGGGCACGGTGGTAGACCATAGAGAAGGGGCTGGCACTGGCATGTTCTGGAGCTCTCTAGGGCCCCCTTGTTGTTGACATCCAGTGACCTGACCACTGAGACTGTCTAGCTGAGGGGGCAGGGTGCCAGTCAGGGATCCTTATTTTTCTATGTTTCCTGTATGTACTTGGTTGCTATCTTTATTGAGACGTCGATTAGTGACTTATCTATCCTGAAGATAACTGCAGGTAATAGCAGCAGTTAAAAATCATTTTCTAGCAGGTAAGGTGGTGGATGCCTATAATCCGAGTTACTTAGGAGGCTGAGGCAGGAGGATCACAAGTTCGAGGTCAGATCAGCTTTAGCAACTTAATGACATTCTGTCTCAAAATGAAATTGAACATAAGAAATCATTAGACTTTCTCTACCACCTTCCCTTGGATACATCATGTACATGTACCAAATACCTACAGTGAATGTGAACATTATATGTGCACACACACATACTCACACACGCTTCTGTTTCTGGGGAGAAGGGACTGGGAGGTTTTGTGATGACTTGAAGATCTACTTGGGCTCTGAGGATCTACTTCGTGTTTTCCTTTTTCCTTGCACAGGTTTCATTCTCTGGAATGGGCGAGTCTTCCTGCTCAGCCTCTGTAGTTCTTCAGTCGGACAGTTGGTGGGCATGGTGCTGCTGGGCCAGCTAGGCTGAGGACTGGCAGAGGCTGTCAGTGGGCGAGGGGTGCTGCCAACCTCAGGAACCTCGCCCCTGAGCTCACAGACCGCTGCATTTGGTGGGGGAGGCCGGTGCAAAGGTCAGTTTGGAGTGTTCTTTGAGGCAGGCGAGCAATCTGATGTCAGGAAAGAGCAAGCCTTGCGTCTGATATGTTTTAAAGGCAGGGTCCCCCTGTTTAAAGTGTAGACATTCTGTTTATGACATCCTTAACTTCTTTGTCCTCTTATAATCCTTGTGTCCTAATCGTATCTTTAAGCAGTGGAGTGTTTCCTTTCACTGTTGATCCATTTCACTTGGGTTTCAGAGGCATCCATGGATGAATTTGCCCTGAAAGATGGTTAGGTCAGTGGGGCACTGTCAGATTCACCTGGTAGCCCAGGAAGAAATGTGGCATGAGGGCTTTCAAAGGGGCTTCAAACAACAATGCCCTGATCCATGGCCTTCCTCCCTGGGCAGTGGAAGGGGAGCACTTTCCTGGAATGTTTGTGCATCCTCGATGCTGGTTATTTAGCTGTACGTGAGTTAGGTAACTGCAACAGAATTGTAGAAATGCCTTCCTGATTACTTGCGCTTCATTTAAGAGGAGGCCAGAGGAGGAGTATATACTTTGGTGAATTCCGATGAGAAACATGCTAAGGATGTAAATGGGAGAATAAGAGTTAATAACCAAGAGCCTGTTTTTATTCTGGTTGCAGTCAGAAACTGAGGAAAATTCAGTCTCTGTTGCAGTTAATTAGAAGCTGAATGAAAATGTATTTTGAGCTGGCCTTACGTTACTGCAAGTGGCAGTTCATCTGTTGTAAGGGCCTGGGTAAAGATGTTTTGGTGACATTTTTTATTTGGGGGTGCTGTTTCCTTGAGTCTGTTCTCTGTGACAAAACCTCAACCCCCTTCCTCTCTTGAAGGCTCTCAGATATGTGGACAGCCAAGGGAGAGTTCAGATTTCCCCAGCGCACTTCGTTGCTCCTCCTCTGTGCTCCTTTTCGTTTAATTGTTCTGTATTGAGCAGAGCAGTATGTGTTAAATCTCTGTCCCCTCCGCTAGTTGATAGAGGGCTGCTGCTGAATGTCTCTAGTCTCAGGGGACCAACTGGGATGGCCTGTCGTCAGTGCCCAGGAAACGTTTGTGGCATTAATGGGTTTGTGGAGAGTCTAACTGTGCTCATGGCATTTGAAATTCACCAATTCCAGCTGCATCTTGGAGATTTGTCATTACATCTCACCTGCCACTGCAGAGCCTGTTAGCAGATTTCTGGGATGAGGGAAAGATGATTCATATTAAATTGGATTTCTTATGAGTAGAGAGAAGTATAATACAGGTAGTTGTTGGTTCTTTCTTATTCCACTGAGATAGACATTTATTAGGGGAGGGGAGGGAAGCAGTGAAGCCTTCACTTTTAGAAACAAGAGAAATGTGAGAGATGCTTTTACAAAACCTGCCTTGGGTCATTTTGGAAGGTGGGTTTTGGTGGCCTTTCCTAACCCATTGCTAATGGCATCATCGCCACACAGGACTGTGACACTGGCATAAATTTTATTTGCTGGTGCTGATAACTTGGGTGACATCATTAACATTCTCTTCCTCGCTCTGCTGAAAACAAGCAGCCTGTCAGGGGAGATGAACGGCAGGGCCTGGCTGGGAAGCACTGCTGCCTGCTGTGTCAGCAGTGCCACGGGATCTCTGCGAAGCAGGCACCAAGACAGAAGGTGCCGATCACGGCTCTCAGGAGAGCATCTGTAGGCACAGAGGTGAATATTCAGTCATTGTTATAGCAGACTTGGGGTGTGTGTGAATTGAAACATGGCTAAAGTTCTTTTATGCAAAGGCAGAGGTAAGCCTCATCGTATCAGACTTTTTCGTGTCTTAGGAGTAATTGTGGGCAGTTGGAGCAGGTGGGTCACCTGACGGTCTGACCAGGGGTGCAGCTGGCTGATGGGGGGCAGCCCGGTGTGCCATTTTTAGGAGAGAATATCTTCTTTGCTCCCTGCTGGCCCCCAAATGTAGCTTCCAGGGGGTTGTGCAGGCCCAGCTCGATGATGCTTTACCCTGGGAAGCACTGAGCATCGTCAGGTGAGGAGGCAGAATAGGTGTTTATGGCTCTGGTGGCCCCAGATTTCAAAATTGTGCCTCTGGGTAGGATTTAGATAGACTGTTATTCACTGTTGATAGACAGATATGTGCTTGAGTCTTCATAGGGTTCTACATTAATATAGTGAAATATATGCTATATTTAGTATGTGTTGAATATACTGTATATTATATGATATATACATTAATATGTTAGAATCTGGTGAAAGAGCTTTTTTTCTCTTTAGAAAAGAAATCTGAAGTTATTTAAGAATCATTGACCTGGAAAGGAATTTTGGTCCTCTTGGTTAAAGTCAGCTAACTTTGCAGATCCGCAGTGTCTGTGGGAGTGCGTGAATGGTTGTTCATCAGTGCCTTCACATGGTCTCACTGTGTCACTCAGAATTGTTTCTCTGCCCTTCTGTTGTTGGCCTGAGTCACATCTCAGTGCTGGGAATCCCAGTGATTCCAGGTGATGTCTCTCTTCTGTCTCTGAAAGAAAGGGCCAGTGCAGGTTGGACCAGGAGCCCAAGCGGTTTGACATCAAAGCCAGATTTACATGTGAGACCTGGTGTATCTCTTGTTTGGAGTTTATTCACCTGGGGATCCTAACTACTTCCACTTTTTGTTTTGTTTTAATGAAATTGCTTAACATAATTAGATGCTAGGTAGCAGAAAGAGTGATGGAATATTTGTGGATCTTCCATCTTATAAAAGTCGAAAAGGTACTGGAAAAGTAGTCATGTGTTTTTAAATTAAGTACGAAGTACCCTTAAGTTTAATGAAATGGATGTTAGTATTTTTTTTTTTTTTTTGTGGGGAGGAAGGTTGGCCTTGAACTCACAGTGATCTTCCTGCCTCAGCCTCCTGAGTGCTGAGATTACAGGCATGCGCTACCATGCCCGGCTGATGGATATTAGTGTTGAAGACAAAAGAGCTGATTTTCTGTATCAGTTTACTGAGAGGCTTTCTAACATCAGAATTATGAGCAAAACTACAGTAATTCTGCATACTAGGAAGTAAATAGCATCAGTATCTCTTAGGTTTGTTGTTTATGCACAATCTTTTCCCAGTTCTTCCATTGTGTTGTAGAATTTTGATTTGGGTTTATCTGTCTGTTGTAAGAGGATTTATTAGTGAAAGACCTAGACAAAACTAATCATTAATACTTGTTTCTGTGGCTGAGTCCCTAGGGGCAGAATTACAGATGTTCTCCAGCACACATGGAAGATAAATCATTGATATGTATTTATTTAGTATCTGCAGCATTGGGCTTTGTTTAAAAATTATCAGACCCTTTGTGTCTCTAGACTACTATGTCTTCAAGATACAGCATCACGCTCTAATGTTTTCTGTTATAGCTGGTCTGGTTTTGCTAGGACACAAATCTTATTTCCCAAGCTTGCACCATTTTCCTTTCAGTAGCTTTGAGACTTGTCAAATCCTTGATATTTCATTCCCTTTGTAAAACTGGCAATATATTTGTAAAGTCTCCATGTCCACACAGGACTCACAGACTGTTTTCTCTTGTTCTTTGCCACATTTTTCCCAAAATTGATTGGGAGAATTTTATGACTTGGAGAAATTCCAGTCCATATGTTGTATTCTATACACTGGCAGAGGGGAGCATTGGAAACATGCTTGTGATTTCCATAAGATCCCTCCCTTCCCATAGCTAGTGTGGAAACAGGTAATGAACACTTGATCTAAGTAGACTCAAAGAAATTGATAAATGATTATGGGGAAAAGAGTGTACTGATCATCAAGTAAGACTTTAAACAAATTCTTGTAAGGAGTAGGTACTTATCTTTAAGCTCTGAATTTTTATTAGCAATCTTCTCTTCTGCCAGTGAGAAGGATTCAGTTTAACTCTAGTGAATAGGGAGGCTATGTATATCTGAATATCTACATATCTATATGTCTATATGTCTATATATCTATCTATATCCTTAGAATCAGAAGCTTTTTTTGAAACACTTTCTGCATGGCCCATGGAGTATGTGTAGGCTCAGTACATACAAGTGGGTTCTTCAAGCCCAGCATATTTTGAAATTCTTTTACCTTTCTGGCGCCACAAATTATGTTTATATCAGACAAGATTTTAGACATTAACATCCACAGTCGCTCATTTGCACATACAAAGGTTTCTTCAGTGGTGTGGGTAACACAGACCCACTGGCAGGGTTGAAAACATAGTCTAAATCAAGCTCCCAGGAAAGACTCCAAAACTAACTCCAGAGCCCACTCAGCAGAGGTGCTTCTGCCTCTGCCACCCAGGACACCCAGGTCAGATGCTGGCCTGAAATTGTATCTTTCCTGCCATCTTCTCACCTGCAAAACGTGTCTCCTTTGGCTGTCAAGGGAGCACATGTCTGTGTGTTCACACCTGGGTTCTTGGATTTGGAGCGCTCTGCTGGTGGTGACTCTGCTGTCCCCTGCCCTTTACCTGACCAAGCGCCTCCATTTCTACTCCTACTCCGTTTCTACTTGGTTGGATTGCCTGTGTCCTGCTCTTGACGTACTCCCCAGTATTTCTTGCTTCTTTCAAGAATCCTTCCTCTGCAGGTCAGACTTAAGGACTTCCTATTCTTTACTGTCCTGCATATTCATTGTATATACTCACTGGTTGAGTAATAATTTTTAAAGAGATAACTGACCAGTGTGCTACCTTACATTCTGCATCTTTCCCGTTGTTGTCCCTTTGTGTCCAGGAGATTGGTCACAGAAGCCCTCGTGAGCGCCAGAACCTGAGATGCTTAAGTGTGTATGACGTAGTGTGGTATTGGCATGCAGCCTATGCACATACTCCCACACAAAAGCATAGATTACTCAGAGAACTTAATATAGTGTAAGTACTATGTAAATAGTTGTCACGCTGCATTATTTAGATAATAATGACACGATATTATTATGTATTCAGGCAGATGCAGTTTCTTTCCCTGAATATTTTCCATCTTAGGTTGGCTGAGTCTGATGTAGAATTTGTAGCTGGGTGGACTGACTGTATGTACTTGTCAGTGATAAAGTAATGTAATTGCTGAGACTGTGGGGCCTGGTTTTTCTTGGCTTGTCCCACCGGCCCTTTCTCAGGCATTCTGAAGAGTAGGTGCATTGATGGATGATGCAGGCCACCCTACAGACAGCCTGGAGTAAAAACTGATGCCTTTAAAAAAGAAAAACTCTTTTGTCTCTGTTATTTTGTGAGTTACACACAATTATAAAATCCTGTGCAGTTTTTGTTGAAATCATCATAAGGAATCCAGCAAATAAGTATTCTTGGAGGTTTTCACTAGATGGAATGCGGCTTCCAAAAATGCACCGGGCAGGAGTTCCCTGTAGGTGGACGCTGCCTCGCCCCCTGCCCTCTCCCGTATGAGAGAGGGGCCAGGTGGTAAGAGAAGATTGCACAGCGAAGCGAGGGCAGCTTGCTGGCTTCATTTTTGTTTTTTTGTTTTATATGATTTGTTAGACTTCCCCCTTCACTGTTCTTGGGAACTTTATTTTTAATTTTTTTTTTTAAAGCGTCTTTCACGTGTGTTCTGCAGACAGCAGACTATCTGTGAAGATGCTCCGTGCAGAAAGGGATCTGTGGTGAAAACGCTTTGGGAAACCCCTCAGCTCCTCTCTGGGGGCACACAGCTTGTTAGCACGTGAAGAGCCCAGAGAAGCCCTGCTGGGAAGCAGAAGCTGATGAAATTTTGCCTCAGTTTCCCTTGGTAGGAGACCGGGGTCCCTCTTTCCAGATCACTTTGGAATAGCACATGAAATTCTTTGGAAGCTGAATACGTGGGAAAATGTGGGCAAACTGAAGCATGGGATTTAAGTTGTGGTTGTCATTTAAAGTTTTAGTATGGGGCCTCTTTCTGATGTGCTTAGTCTTCTGTATTTTTGCGTGTAAATTTATGTGATATTGTATTGGTTTTCCTGTATGGTATTATTGTAGCATTTAGCTTACCTCTGTATAGATACCCTTCTAAAATAGCTTGAGTGGTCATTTTAAAAAGTCGGAAGCAGTGACAGTTGTTTATTTGTGTATTTTTCTTGATTCTGGAGATTGCGTTCAGGGCCTGATGCTTGCCAGGCAGTTGCTCATCCCCAGCTCAAGAATTGGCCTTTTTTACCTTCAAAAAAAAAAAAAAAAAAAAGAATTGGCCTTTTCTATTTCACTAATGAGGATAGTCTCACGTTGCCTACATTTAAAGCCTCAAGATCATCATTTTTATAGCTGAGTAATATTCCATTATATAAAAACACCACATTTTTTTCATACACTCTGTGGTTAATGGGTATTTTGGTTGTTTCTAAGAGTTATCTATTGCAAATTGTGCTGCTATAAACATGGGTGCACCTATATTGCTATGTCATGACCTTTTCAATTTTTCTGAGAAAATACCCAATTGGCATTCCTTCAAATGCTAACTAAAGCAATATATATGGATTCTTTTTTTTAAGATTGAATTTTCTTGCATTAATATGCTTTCCTTGCCTGTAAAGCATTTCAATATTGTAATTGTTTTCCAGTTTATAAAAAGGTTGCATCCTGTTTTATGGAATCACTTGGAACTATGTTGCTATGGTTTGATCATGTTGTTGCATGCTATTTTAATTAAGTTTTTTGACTGCTGACTGTGTAGATCACAGTTTGTTCATCCATTATCCTGTTTGTGGCATTGTGATTCTTTCTAGGATTGTACTATGGTTGAAAGTGATGCTATGAACTTTTTGGTATGGCTGTAGTTGTACTTCCACAATAATTTCTTGTGGTATGTATCTTGAAATGGAGCTGATGGGATGAAAATTCTCCTTCAGGAGATAACGACCACAATTTCTTCAAGAGTTACATTAATTTACTTGTCTTCAAGGACCAAATTAAAGATCCTGCGGATTCCCATTGCTCCAACACTTAGTATCATCAGACTTTAAAATGTTTGAATCATTTATGGTAACGTCATTGTAGACTTGACCTGCAGTTCTGATTTTGATGAGCTTTCTCTACTCACCATGTTTGTTTCTTCTCCTGTCAAGAACCTGTTCATATCTGGTGCCTAGTTTTTTGATTAGTTTGTTTGTGTTTTCTTATTGATGTGTAGCTCATTAAATAATTTTAATAATAATCTGAATTTGTCTATTCTCTTATTGAGTGATCTGTTCTGTGACCATTTCCAGGTTAGGTCATGTGTTAAGGACCCATAGTTTGCAGGCACAGTCTATATATCCCAGGGCTTACTTTCTAATGCAGACAAATAAATAACTATAAGGTAATGTGTAGGAACTCTACTCAAGGGGATCTTGGGATGCTCTTAGAGAGGGTGGCTTAGTCTGCTGGAAGGCAATTCAAGAGGCTGCATCCTGCCTGTGATGTGTGAGCCAAGTCTTGGACAGTGGATCACACAGGTGAGGTGATGGTAGCGGAGACTCTTTAAGCCTCTCAAACATCCATGACAACTCGTCGAGCAAAGGTGAGTGGACCTGAGGCTTAGTTTCTTCTCCTATTAGGCTGGAGGCACATATATTTTTTGTTTTTCTGATTATAGGACTATTTTTCATCATGGTAAAATATTTATAACAGAAAAGTCAATATTTTAGACACTTTCTTAGTCACTTTTTATTGTGGGAGAATATATTACACAACTTATCATTTTCTCCATTTATAGTGTATAATTCAGAGGTAATGAGTATGTCCACATTGTTGAGCAACCGTCAGATCAGAATTTTGTGTCATCCTAAGCTGAAACTCTGTACCCATATTGATTCTCTGTCCCTACTAACTTCTGTTCTACTTCCTATTTATGGATTTGACTACTCTAAGTAACTTGCATAACTGGAATCTTATGATACATGTCCTTTCACCTGGCATAAGGTTTATTCAGAATTTCATTTCTCGTAGGCTGAGTAATAGTCCATTGTGTGTATTTATTGTATATTGTTTAACTATTTGCCCATGAACATTTGTGCTGTTGTGCTTTGTGTAATTATAATGAATAATGCTGCCATGGAAATTGGTGTACAAATATATGAGTTCCTGTTTTCAATTCTTTGGGATATATACCCACAAGTTAAATTTCTGGATCGTATGATAACTTAGGTCTTAGAGGAACTGCCATACTGTCTTCTGTAGTGAGTATACAACTGTATATTCCTTCTGGCAATGTGTACCTGTTGTACATCTTTGTTAACACTTTAATTTTTCTTTTTTCTTCTCATTTTTTTTGATAATAGGCACCCAAAAGGGTGTCAAGCACCCTTATCTTTTTTAAGAGTTTTTAAAATTTTATTTTAAAAAGGGGTAAAATTAAACACAACAAAACAGAACAGAACAGGACATAAGAAAGCATAAATTTCAAAGCTAGACAACCAGAGATCTTCACTATCTGTCATATTGTCTCTTGTTTTCTTCCAAATGGTTGTTCATATCTTTGCATATGGAGAGCTCATACTAAATAACATAGTCAATCTTTTCACAAGATGTGTAATTAACTGGCTCCCACTTGCTAAGCAGGGGGGAGGAGGGAGGGGGACACGGGATGGGGGACAAGACTACATGAGATGTCTGATTCTCAGCCCACGTGCAGGCAGGATCACAGCCACCCTCCAGAGAGGGGAGGAGCTCCTTGTTCTCCAGGCACCCTGAGTCAGCTGCACGGTGCAGGTCCCAACGCACCAGGGTCTCTCTCCTTTGGGCTGCCAAAAGTCTGCCACACTCACAGTTGCCCCCTAGAGAGGGAGGAGCTGAGTTCCTTGTTCTCCCTGCACCCCGAGTCAACCGCATGGAAGCACCCTTATTTTGTTATGGTTTACATTTGCATTTTCCAAATGAATAGTGATACTGTATTGTTTCATGTGCCTCAAAACTCTTGAAAATTTTAAAATTATGGACTTTCTACACAGAAAAATATACGTATGTTCGTCATGCTTTGTATATGAACCACAGGGAGAGCATCATAGACCCATATGGGGAGCAATAGACCCAGGCTCAGACCTTTCTTAAGTCATTGCTATAAAGAGAATTGATGGGTGTTTTTCACTTTTTGCAAGTGCAATAAATTGGTAATTCTAACTGAAATATCAGTCTTTTGATACAGGAGATTTTATTCTTCAGGAATTTTTGGGGGGGTAAAGAGAGGAGAAAGAAGTATGCCATCACCTGGAAAAAATGAAAAGGGGTGCAAAGAAATGGTCCAAAGATTAGATCAAGGCAAATGGTTGATACTATAGGATGAACTCTCACAGGGATGTTAGAACCTGATAGCTTTTCACAAACCAAGAGCCCAAGCCATGTTGAGACAGAACAAGAACTGTAAGAACGCACTGAAGGGAAGGTTCAGGCTTGGAGTACCTGAAGACACTGGAGAAAGTGTGTACAATGGAGGCCACATAGGTGACATCAGGGAAGCCTGGAAGCAGAGAGGGGAAGCCCAGGGCCCCTGAGCTGCAGAGTCCAGGCCTATGAGTTAAAGCTGAGCCAGGGGCAGGATCTAGAAGGGCCGGGCAGGGTGCTTTTGCTTTCTAGGATTGAGCAAATGGTGCTGGTATCTGAGACAGAAACTCTTCTGTTATTAGTACTAGAAACTTGGGTAGATCTTAGTGCTTGGCTGGGAGAAGTGCAATCATTGAGAAACTTGGAAACAGAGGCTTTCCAGTCTAGGGGTGGGATCAGAATATAACCAGACTCTGAGTGAGACCGGCAGCCAGCTGGCTCAGTGTTGAGCTGTCATCCATGCTATAGGGCTTGTCATAACGTCTCACTGGTGAGAAGCTTGGTCATGTTGGGGGAGGGGGCGCAGACGGTTCTGAGGCTTCAGCTGCAGGAGTGGGAGTTACATAGGGCAGTAGTTTATAGCTTTGGTTTGTATCCAATTAGAGCCATCAGGGGAGCTTTATAAGTCCATGTGGCCCAGCCTGGCTTCAGACTCGTTAAAATGAAATCTGTAAGGAGGGGAGGTGAGAACCCATGAGTATTTTCTAAAACTTCCCAGGTGGCTTTCAATGTAGCAGCAGTGAGAATCTCTGATTTATGAATAAGTAGTCAGGCAGTCAATATACTCTCCTAGTTGTTGAAACAAACTAATTCTCAAAAAAAATTTGGTTGAAACCATGCTGCTGAGTCAAAACAATTTCTTCTGTGTCCCTCCACTCATTTAGGAGAAGACTTTCTGGGCTAGTTATCAAAAGTACTGTTATGGTTTAGGTCTCAGTATCCCCCAAAAGTCTCATGTCTTCACAGGTTGGGTTATGGGCCACTGCACTCATAAATGGATTAACCAATGGGTGAGTTTGTAGGTAGACATGCCATTAGGAGATGGGATCTTATCAGAAAAGGGGTCACTGAGGGCATGACTTAGAAGGATGTGTATTTTTGTGCCTGACTCTTTCTTTCTCTCTACTTCCTGGCCTCTATGGCATGAGCAGTTTTCCTCTGCCAGGGCTTTTTATTATGTAGTTTCTGTGATGGGGCCTACCAACCATGGACTAAACTCACTTAGACCTTGAGTCAAAGTAAACCATTCTTCCTTAAATTGTGGGTGACAGATGTTTTGTACCAGTGACAGGAAAGCAGCTAATACTAGTACTTACACTGTGCCACATTTTCCAAACTTTTATGTGCATGCAAATCTCCTGTGGTTTATGAGGCAGCAGGTGTGAGCCTGAGAATTTGTCCTTCTTACAAGTGCTTAGGTAATGATGCTGCTAGACTATACTTTGAGTAGCAGGATTCTGAGATTATAACCAGTAAGCTGAGTTTTATGGACTTTGTACTTATCAAATTATTGAAAGGTACTTACTCCGTACAAGACACTTTGCTAGTTAAGCATGAGCAGTGTAGCTGTGAGGATGACACAACACCTAATCTCGAGGTTCATAAAACTAAAGAGGAAGGGCAATGAAACTCCTAATATCATAAATAGTTATGATAAGGGCACATTGGGAAAGTACAGGCTGTTATAAAACCATGTGATAGGGAGGACATGATTATGACTCATGAAGTGAACCCCAAGAGACCCATGTTGTACACTGATCCTCATTCTGGCTGTGGGAACCCACTGACCTTTTCCCACAGCCTTCAGAAGCACTAATTATTTTTAGTATATTGACCCTTTTTTCCTGCTCTACATTTTTCCATGAAGCTCTCAGCCATTTTTTTGGTTTTCCTTATCTACTTGATCTCAACTTTGACCTGTGTTCAGAGATCCAGGTTTAGGTTTCTGCTATTGATGACCTTCTCTAACTTAAAACTCAGAGTAATGTTGAACAAACTCATCTTTTCATAAAATAAAACTTCTTCAATATTTTTGACAGTGTCATTGTTTCTCTTTAACCAGGTAGGTGAAATCAACATTTTAACTAATATACATGCCACTATTGTTGGTCCTAGGGTAAGCCCATTTTTTAATACAGTATGTAAGTGTATATTACATTTTTTGATTCATAGGTGACCTACATTGAATAAATAGACCATTGTAGCCATTCAGGAAATGTTGAATGAGGTTTAGGGAAGGAGAGAAGGGAACTGATACTCATTTAGTCTGTGTGTTTTTGCTAAGAATTTTATATACATTAACTCATTTATTTCTCACATAGCTTCCTAGAAATTTATTGCTTCCTTTCATTGGTAGGAAAGTAAAACTTTTAAGATATTCAGTGAGCACAAGATAGCAGATGAAATTTTTTCCAATTTCAGATACCACTATATTCTTTTACTATGCTTCAGACCTTTTATACTGTAAAGGGCTCTCTAAACTATTATTGAAAATGTATAGTTCAAATGAAAGCTCTTAAATATTGGTTTGACTTTCTCTTCATATTTTAAAAATATATTGGTGAAGTGTATCTTATGAAAATATATTACTAAAGTGTATCTTACTTGAATTACTGTTTTTCTTTCTGTGCTCCACTTTGGCATTTTCTACTTAATCATCGTCTTCCAGATCACTAATGCTCTGTTCAGCTGACTGTTTTTCTATAGATTCATCTGTAAAGCATTGTTGATTTTTGATTTCATTATATTTTTCAGTTCTAGAATTTCTGTATAATTCATATATATATTTTCTGCTTCTTGGGTGAAATACTCATCTTGTTACTTATTTTCTTAAACATGTTAATCAATTATTTTAAAAGCTATGTTTAATATAGATCCAGTGTATGGATCTCCTGTGAGATGATTTCTATTGTCTGTTTTTCTTTTTGTTTTGGTCCTGTCTCGCAGTATGCTTGGTAATTTTTTTTTTTTGTACTAGGGATCGAACTCATGACCTGATTCTTACCAGGCAGGTGTTTAAATCCCTGGCATGCTTGGTAATTTTTAATGGAATGTTGGGCATTGTAAATGAAAAATTAGGAGGCTCTCAATGATATATTTTCCAACAAAGGATTTTTTTCCCTCTCTAGCTTCTGTTAGGCAGTTAGAATTTTAATCATCTTGATTCAGTCTGTTTTACCCAAAAGGTATAGCCCTTCAGAAGTCCCCATTGCAATCCCAGAGTGTGTATTATGGTTCACCCACTTTGGGGTACTCTGAACTATTATTAGTGGTGGTAGCACTGCTTAGTTTCTCTCTCCCTAGCAGTTGTTCTGTGCTTTTCTCTTTCCTTTCTTTCTTTCTTTTTTTTTTTTTTTTTGTGCTGGGGATCAAGCTCATGACCTCATGTTTGCCAGGCAGGCACATGTGCTGCTGAACTAGACTCCCAGCCTGCTTTTCTCCTTTCTGCCTGTGAAATTTATAAATCAGCAAATGTCAAAGTGGAAGAGAGCTTGTGGTGATTTCTGTTTCCTTACTGTCACTGTTCACAGTAGTGGTGAACCTATGGCCTGTGTGCTGCAGGGGGCTGATATTACCATTGAAAGCTGCACAAGGAACTTGGCCTTTCAGGTTCTGGTTGTCTTGGTAACACTTAGGTACCTTCAAAGAGATTTTTGTTTTGTTTTGTTTTCGAATTTCTATCTAGTTTCTCTACATGCCACTTGAAAGTGACCTATATTCTTTTCTGAAATTTAAGTGAGGCTGGTGATGAACTAACTGATTCATCAAATTTCTGCAGGACTCAGTGTCATTTAGGCATACAGGAGAGGTCCCTGCTTGAGCTGCAGTGAGGTCTGCCACCCACTTGCCCCAAAGAACCTTTGACTTTTCTCCATCATAACTTTTTGCTCCACATTCAAGGAGGCAACCTGAGAATGAATGAATGAAGTTTTCACTCTATCAGATGTGGAATGGTAGGTTTATTTACCAGGGAACAGGATTGAATAAATGATAGAGACAGAGAGGCTTAGATCTGTATCTGGGCTTCTGTGTAGTAATGAAAAGCAAACATTCCTCTACAGAGGAAGTGAAGACTATGGTAATTTCTAATGGCCTGGTATTTTTGTTCTACTTTGTTCCTTTGAGGGCTTGCAATTTTGAAACACATGGTAATGATTTTCGGAAAGTGTTTTCTATGTCCTCCTTCTCTTCTGTAGACATGCGTGGACAATTGCATACACGCATATAAATGTACATAGCACCTAACCTCTTTATCTCTTTTTCTCTGAAAAGTCTTCAATGCAAAAGCAGTTTTCAATCTTCAGTCTCCAGGAAAGTAAAGAAAACGCCAGAGGTTGTTAACTTTGGCAGGAGTTTATAGCCACAGATTTCATGACCTTGCTCTAGTACAGCTATGTCTTCCCCAGTTCATTTGTTTTTGTGCTTTCTTCTTTCTTTGACAGCAATGAACCTGGAAAGTGGCCTTCCTTGGGATAATTTCGAGGGAGAAGCCCCAGGCTTTGGACAGTGAAAGTTGGCCCCAATGCTTGCCTTTGGAGGAGTGAACTTGCCTCTCAGGCTCACTGACTCGGCTCACCTATGCTTTCCCCCTCTCTCTTCCCAGTATTGTTGTTGTCAGTGGGGTTGCAGAGAAAGCTTCAGAAAGTGGTAAAGATGATGCAATCAGTGACTTTGAGAGAGGGGAAGTATTTTGAGGGTACTTAATGCCAACGTGTCTTTCAAGTAATAAACTTAAAAACCTTTTTAAACATTCACAGTAGTTTTTGACCACATTACATCCTGTCATGAGAAAGTGGAGCCAGGCTGTACTGCTGATTACCTGTCTCTCTAGTTGCTTGTGGGGTTCAGAGACTGTCCCATGAGTGGAAGAAGTTCTGAATAGCCCAAAATATTATGATTTCTCTCTTTTGCTTTTTGTTCTTGGTACTTATGCATGTCTGGCCAGCAGAGCAGAAGGCCAGAGCAGTTCCCTGTGCTGTCAAGTCTGTGCCGGGTGCACTGTGTGGAGGGAGTGCTTGCTCATCTGTTCTGCTCACCTGTCAGGAGGCCGGAGGATGTCCCCTGTGCCATCAGAGCTCTGCATGATACGTGCAGTATTCCTCTAGCACTTAGGCGGGACCGTTACATTGCTTTCTGCTGATGTTTGCATCTGTGCTTTGTTAGTAGCAATTAATTAATTTTAAAGACTTAGCAGTTAAACAGATGCGGGAAATGCTCCAGCTTGTTGAAGGCTATGTCTTTCAGTCATTTTTACAGAATGTGAGGGAAAGGAAAATCAGTCTAAAGTGAAATTCACCTCCAAACCTTCTTTGAATAATTCAGCCTTCAGATGTTCATTTGCTGTTCATCTACAATGTGCAAGGTGTTCGTGCAAGGTCCTGGAGACCAGGAATCATGGGTCATGCCCTAATAGATGGAGAATTTCCTGGGATGGCCAAAGTTAGCACCCGCTCTGGTTAGGCACATGCTGGTGTGTGGCAGACTCAGAGGGCTGAGTTGTTACAAAGGAAAGGGAGTTTTGAGGTTGAAAATCCAAATATGGTTGCAACATATCCCTTCTATGAATATTGGTTAGGTCCCTACCCTGGGTGGTTACAATGCAAGGTGATTTATATATATATATTCTTATTTAAATCATCAGACAACCTCCTGAGGTGTAGATCTGAGGGAACTGAGGCTCACATGAGTAATGGAATTGTTTAAAGTTATATATAAAGTTATATATAGAATGGCGGGGACGGGATTGGATCCCAGACAGACTGTAAGACCAGTGTGGGATTCCATGGCTTCTCTAATGCAAGGTTGGAGTTTAGTAAGTGTGGCAGATCTGGAACACTGTTTGGATCTTTCTAGATGTATTCTGATGGAGAAAGAATTATGAACGGAATGTTGGAGCAACTGGGGCCTGTGGTGTGGTCCCGAGAAGTAGAACTTCTTCTCTTTTTCCTCTTCCCCCTCAACTCTCCTCTTCTTTTCCCTTCCACCCCTCCCTGCCTCCTTTTTCTCCTCTTCCTTCCTTTTTCAATCTTTTATATTTGGTGCATCATTTTCTCTTGCATAATTGGGAGGAGGTATGAGCTCATAGCTCTTCTTAGCTGGAATTAATGTTGTCAATGTCCTGAACCAGCCATACCTCAACAAGTTTTATCCATTGAGGCCCCCAGCCTGAGAGTCTCACCTTTTACAAAACTCTCAGGGATTCAGAGGTGTATCTGAGTTTAAGAACTAGTGGACTTGAGCGTCCCATTGTTATAGAGCCAGTGGCTGCAGGACCTTTAATTATGCATAACCATGGAGTCCTTGCTAGATAAAAGCTGGTTTTGAGTTTTTATCTAGGTTTTTTTGGGGGGTGGTGGTAGTGGTGAGAGGAGATTACTGGAAATAGGACTCAGGACCTTGCACTTGCCAGGCATGTGCTGTACAGCTGAGCTGTATCCCTGGCCTCTGCATCTAAGTTTTAAGTTCAGTGTTTTGTGTCTTCTCAACTTTAATTAATTCTCATATTCTCTCTCTCTCTCTCTCTCTCTCTCTCTCTCTCTCTCTGTCTTTCTCTCCCCCCCTCCTATCTTTGTCGAGAAGAAGGTTAATGCTCTTAGTTCTATATTTTCTATGAGGCATTTTATGCATTTTGGGGGGATACTGGGAATCGAACTTGGGACTTCAAGCTTGCCAGGTGCTGTGCTGCTGAGCTATATCCCTGGCCGAATTTATGCATTTTTCTCTTTATTATTGACTTCAAAAAGCTGCAGTTATTTAGTTTTATGTTTGTCCTCCACAAATGAGTGATAGCCTCATGAATAAGACATAACTCCTCTTTCCTGACTTCTCTGAGACTCTTGTAGTTCTTGTCTGTCTGTCTTTCATATTTTGACCTTTGGAAATTCCAGTTCTCCATATCTCATGTGACATCTTCAAGTCCCTTGACCTGTGGTTATAAACAATGATTATCTATGAAGTGTGCTGAGTTTCTTAGGAGTTGCTTTACCGAGGGCAGGTTTTCAGTGAATCCCTGCTGGCTCAATTTTGGCACAGTTAAACTTTCTTAGAGCTGCTCAAATAATAGTTACCCTTCAGCAGTGAACTACTGCTTGCTGCCCCTGGAAGTGAGATTCTGTCTCCTAGCTTGCTTTGAGCAAACTGGGCTTTTAAGTTTATATGTCTCTGTCTCTGACTTAGACTGGCTTTAGTGTGATAGATTGTGTCCAGCCAGTGTAATTTCTCTCCTGGTTGGCATCTGTATCTTACCACACTTTAGTTTAACCTCTTGTGATGCTTTGATGGTGGTTGGACATTTGTAGAATACACTGGGGCACCATGCCCAAATTAGCTGTAGTGGTGGCTGCCTCTTTGCTTTGGGAATTTGCTGTGCTGAGGTCTTGTATCAGGCTGGAGCGTTTGGATATATTATTTGGTTAGCATGCTGTTAGGGCTTCAGGATGGATCAGGAAGTGAAAATCAAGGCCACTATGTGGCTCCTTGACTGCTGTCATGGCCTTGGGCCCAATAAGAAACTTCCTTGTCTAATTCGTTTCTCTCCTACTGTTTCTGGATGTAGGGCCTTTGATCAGTGGTAACAGAAATTTAAAACAACCAGAAGTTTGAGAACCCAGGCAGACCTTGAGAAGGAAGAGAAAGTGGGAACAGCACTTCAGCTTGAGGAGAGGAGCTGAAGGGGCCACAGCTCTGACAGAGAAGATCTGACTGGCCCCTTAACAAAGGAAAGGGAAGACTTTTACGGGATTGCCTGGTTGGATTCTAGGGTCTGGTTGATTATGATCTCAATTCTGCTTCTCTAAGGTAGTCCTGGACTTCAGGGGTGGGCAGCCTAAGTTGTGGGCTGATTGCTCCCACTTAGGGGTCTGGTCTGATCATGGAGTGATCTGTCTGGGAGACTCGCCTGTTCCCAAAATCCAGAGTGACTGCAGGTGTGGATCTGTGACTGGTGACTTCTAGTGCTACCCTGGTGCTCTGGCTCAAGGACAGTGTAAAAGCTGGTGGTCGAGCATCCGCGAAAATCTTGAAGATAGCTACTCTCATCTTGGTGTCCTCAGTCCTGAAGGAGGATGAGATAGAGTAGGTAAATTTGGGACTAATAAACCAGTTTTTAGATAGATGGTCTGATGGTCTCTAAGTCATTAACATATCTACATGCAGAGTGGAGCATGACTGTGACCCAGTGTTTAAAGTAATAAAGACGAGGAATGTGAAAGGAAACTAGAAGTGCTGAGCTCTATCCCACCTTTCCTTAGTCTTTGGGCATCTGCAGACTCAAGTGAAGAGTCCGTGATTTTTAGCCAAAGGAGCTTTTAACTCTGTCTTACTCCCAGGTCCCATGCTGTCATGTGTGTTTTTCCTCCCCAGCCCCGGAGCTAGGACATAGATGTATGGTGATAAACAGGTTGGTACTGTCCCGAACTTCCTACAGTCACGTTGTTAATCCTGGTCTTGGGAAGGGTGGGAACAAGTTACCAACCTCAGGTTTCTTGAGCAATCCGGGGCAACAGGGATTAGTGGAGCCAGTTAGAGTTGGGAACTAAATCCTGCAAGACTTGCCTTGTCTTGGCTCTGAGCTTTTACAGTTCCTTGTGGTTAATAAAGCCAGGAAACTCGCCTTTTCGGAATCTGTGGTGGGATTGCATTTGGTCGCTCCCTGCTCTCCTCATGTGCCCTGTGGCTCTGAGCTGTGCCCCTCCCACTCCTGATCCACACTGCAGGCGTTCGTTTCCTGTGGCTGAAGAATGCAGCTTCAGGTGGTTGTTATGGTTTTGGTGGGCGATATTTTTGGAAAAGATACAAAAATAGAAATGACATTAAATCAGATCTATTTTTATGGAAATCAAGTTTGTATAGAAGAGCTGACTTCTCACCTTGAATCTGTCTCTTAACAGCTTATAGAAATGGACATAAAACCATTTTTATCCAAGGAGTGTCATTTTATGTGGTATCTTACAAGATGTGTTACTGATGGGGAGCTCAACGAGATGCTCTTTGGCTGATTTTATTCCAACTAAGTTTTTTAGATTCTCCCTAAAGGTAACTGGGAATGAGGCCTAAGGACTAGGCATCCCCTTCTGAGAGTGTCTGACAGAGAAAAAAAATTTGCATCTTAATGTCCTTGAGTGCTTGGGTGGTTAAAAGCATCTTGTATTCACTAATGTCTGAGATCAGGCAATTAGACGTGGATGGTCTGAAGTCTTTCTGAGTAAACAATGGAATGCTCAAATCCGGGAATGTGTGGAATGGAGCCCAGTCTTCCAGAGAGGGAAGAGAAGATGATGGTACTTTGAGGTCTTGGCAGATGGTGATACAACAAATCTTCCTCTCAAGATAAAAGGAACCTTGCTTGGGCAGTTGTTGAATGTATGGGTCAGAGCTGGGATGTAGCTCAGTGATAGAGTATTTGCCTAGCATGTGTGAGGCCTTGGGTTCAATTCCAAGTATTGGGAAATTATTACATTGTTAGTTAAAATGTAATCAATCCAGAAACGTGTTTCTTTGTTTAGTAGAGATTGCACCCAGGGCCTTCATACTGAGCTATGTACCCTACCCTTTTAAAATTTTTTATTTTGAGGCATGGTCTCAGTAAATTGCTAAATTGCCTAGTCTGGACTCAAACTTGTGATCCTCCTGCCTCATTTTCCCAGGTTGCTGGGATTACAGGTGTGTGCCACTACATTCCACTTGTGCAGTCATAAACTACTAGGTGGAGTTCTGCATTATTTTTTCTGAAACAAACTAGCAGGAGGTGTGAAGTCCAGGAGCATCTCTTTTGGAGAGCTTCTGGCAGGTATCTTAGAGGAACCACTTAATGGTGTATTTGGGAATCATGCCAGACTCTCTGTTTTCTTTTTCCCATTAGAGTAAAATTTCTCCAGATCCCTATGGCAGTAATGGTTCTGGAGTTGGTTTGTTTCCTCCTGGGTTTCCTGCTGAGGTCAAGCTTGAGATATAATTCTGTAAAACAAGCCAAGCAACATCTGGGTTAGCATCTGCCATTTTCTCTACAATCTTTCTATCACTAATGATGCATTTTCTGATACCTTCATGACGAACAGCAGAGTTTGGTTGCTTCCCAAAGGATTCACAGATCTGAGAGTCTTTTGGTTAAGAGGCTGCTAGACAGTAGCACTCAAGTCTCATTCTTCCTGTACCAGTTATTGATTTGCAGTGACAGGAAAGGAAGTGGAGTCTTGCCTGTGAGCCACGGGAATGTGGTTTCTCCAGCCCCTCTAATTTATTTTATTGGAACTGGCATCTTTTGGCATGGTCCATATTCTTCCATTTTAAACAATCCCCATCTCTGGTTTGTTTACATTTGCACGCCTGTGGAGAGTCACCATTACAAGGCAGAGGTCTGTTTCGATAAGATGCACCTCCAGGGACTGTTTTAAGTCCCTCCTGTGTGGTGCTGCAGCTGGTACACATTTTCTTCACAGTCTTCTCCAGGGTACCTGACTCAGAGAGTGCCTGCCAAAATGCAGTGTCTGTTTAGCTCAGTGCTTAACACTTGATGTTTAAACCTACTCTCATTCTGAATGAATGCATTCAGAGCCCTTTTTAGAAGTACGTAGCAGATACGAGTGCACCTGAGGCCTGGGACTGGGCCTGGCAGGGTGATACAGCTGAGCTTTTTTAGCCTTTCTGTTTGGAGGAAAACTGACACAGTCTTTGTGGCCAGAGAAAACACATAATTTCTTTTTGAGGTGTTGGCCTCAAACCAAATGCAGTTCTTTTTTTTTTGTCTTATACTTTAATTTGTATATTTTTGGAAAATAAATAGTGTGTATATACAGTATATTAATATTTCTGATGGAGGGGCATTGCTAGCTTAACCATGATAGGCTGACATCATGGAATAATTTACAGTTATTTTATGAGAATAAGGGAGATCTGTATGTGATCTGATTCTATTAGAAAAGCACATGCACATATGCACACTCAGACACACATTCTTCTCTGTGCAAATTCTTTTTTTTTTTGTACCAGGGAGTGAACTCACAATCTCATGCTTGCCAGGCAGGCACATATGCCACTGAGCTAAATCCCTAGCCCAAATTCTTAGGGAAACAAAATGCATCCAAACCATCCCTGCTTCTGCTGGTCATGGTAATTTCCTAGACAGGAGCCCTGCTCCCCTCAGGGATCTCTCAGTAATGACAGGGAGGGCCAGACTGAATGATGGGGTCTCTGTGGCACTGTTCCCTGTTTCCTGCCTTTGCATTTCCTTCTGCACCATACAGGCATGGTGCTCATAGTGGGGAGATTGATGAACTCAGTTGCTGTAGGAGCTGGGGCCATCAGTGGGCATAGAAAGAGATGCAGGAATTCTGAATGATAACTGCTTTCAGTAGAAAGTTCCAAAACAGTTTAAGTAGCTGTGTTCTCTTCATGATTTGTCTTAGAGATCTTAGTTGGAGTTTTTGATGTTGGTCAGTTTAAAGCCCATGATTAAGGCTTTTTCAAGTTAAAAACTGAGTTGAATATACCTCCCATTGATTAGATGAGAAATAGTTTCTAGTACTGTCCTGCTTACCATCTACTGACTTCAAACCTGAGGGAGAGAGTTTCAGCTCAGCTGAGGCAGCTAGGTGCCAGGGTAGAGCATGCAGGTCTCACTGAGAGGTTCTATACTATCTTATCTTTTTGTTGCTTTATTTCTGTGACTTGTGCAGATTCCCCTTTGCAAGGAATTCAGTCACACAGAAAATGTGAAGTGTACAGAATCCTGGAAAAATGAAAAATAAAAGAAAATTAGGCAGAAGGATTTGTGTCTTTACTTTGGAGAAGGATTCGTGTGACATCTGCAGGAGAGGAAGGACAGGACCGAGAGGAATGTGGGGAGGGCAAGTGTCGCACACAGCTGTTGGGGACCCGCTGAGTACTGTTGGGCACAGGAAAGTATCCACAGCATGGCAGGTCTCTACCTTGTTTCAGTGGCCTTTGTAAATTGTTGGTGAAATCCAGTGGATAATGGATGTAAAATAAATGGTGAAGTGCTGGTTCAACTTAAAAGACTTCTGACCATATCAACTAGTGTTGATTTCTTAATGTTATTTATTTATTTATTTGAAATTCTGTATCATTTGTACCTTTTTTCTGTTTTGCTTTTTTTTAATAAAAAAATAAAAGACTTTCGAGGAGCCACTGGTTCTGTTTTTAAGGAACCTCATTAAAAGTTAATCAGTTTCAATGTACATTGGGGAGAAGTCTTTTCAGAGGTCATGAAAACCCATCACTCAGAAATGGGGTGTCTTCCACGCTCTAACGCAGTGGTCATATGGAAGTATTGACGAGAATGTACCTTCCTCGGGAAATGCAGACTGTCACTGTCCAGGCTTACTTCAGTGAGATTTGATCCTAGAGCAGAGAGGAGTGATGGTGACCTTTACAGTTTTCCATCATTCGGTGTAACAAGCAGAATCCAGAACCCTTGGGAGTGATTTCTTGTTCCCAAGCCAGCAACTGTGACTGTGGATTTGGGCTTAGACGAGAAAGCCATAGGTGGATGAGTCCTGTTTGATCAGGACACTGCATTCTCTGATCATCCTTTGCCAGCCCAGATAGAAAGGCTCTTGAATAATTTATGAGGATTGCTGCCAGCAAGAGCAACAGGATTGGTTCCATCTGTAAATTGCACTGTAGTAAACATGGGTGCGTTGTCCCTTCTTCATACACGTCTGTGTTTTGGCTTCAGTTGTTACTGATTAGCCCCGAGGTATAGCTATCCATCCTGAACATCCACAACACCCATTGTGTTAGAATGGAGGTGAATGAAGATCTCTGTGTATATTCAGTCTTGGCAAAGCCACTTATCCTGCAATCTGTAGCATCAGTAGTGCCTCTTGGCCGAGAAGGACTTTAAACAAAAACCTACAGCAACCTTTCACTTTAATAGACAAGGATCCAAAGGCTGTGGGGGTCAAGTTAAGTGACTGGGTTCACGTCAAAGCCAGTGACCACACACTGATTCAGAACCCAGAGGATCTAGCTCCAAACCCACTGTTGCTCTGAAAGACAGGGCAGTGCTGGGGTCTGGGAGGGTATGTGTGTCCCAGGCCCACACACCGGGAAGAACCACTTCCTTTTGTCTTCACTTTTCCTTCATCTCTATTTTTCACCAGTTAAGTCCAGGAAAGCTATTTCAGACTCTCATAGGTAGTTATTATTTATTTATTTTATCTTTTTGAGACAGGGTCTCACTATGCAGTTCCAGCTGGCCTGGAACTCACTTTGTAGCCTAGGCTGGCCTCGAACTCCCAGAGATCCTCCTGCTTCAGCTGCCTGAGTGCTGGGATTACATGTGTGTGCCACCACATCCAGCTTTATATGTACTGTTGATATTTCAGAAGAGTGAAACTTTAGACAGCTGCTGAGCAGTTCTATCTATATGAGAGAACCCACCCTGCATTTTTATAATGATTGCACATATGCCAACATTTTGAATTAGTTTATTATATGAGGTGGGGCAATATTGTAATTAGGTATTTGTTTTTATTGCTCATGTGAATTTAATAAAACTTTTTATATGATAGTGCCATGCCTTGAATTTTATAGCACCTTCCTCTGAACAAAAATAGGGTTCTTCATTCATTAGGCTTTTATCTCTCGTACTTCTTTTAAGGTAGAGGTTAAGAATTCAAAACAGATTCATAGATTAAAACCTCAATACAGTATCAATTGCCACTAAATTGAAGAACAGAACATATAGTACATTATGTTGACAAGGGGTAGAGAAAAAAGATGCTGTCTTACATGTCTGGTGGAAGTGTAACCTTTTTGGTGGACACTTGTGTAATATCTGCCTAAATCTTTAGTGTCTGTCTGTGAGTCTGCCTGCATGTGTACGTGTGTGTGTGTGTGTGTGTGTGTGTGTGTGTGTCTGTCTTACTTTTTGTTTGACTCAGTTCTGTTTCTAACAATCTGTTGTGGATATTCTTGAACGCTGTTACGTGTAGGGGGTTATTCACAGAAGCACTGTTATTTTGAGACTTGAAGTTACCTTTCAGTCAGTCAGAGGTGAGCTAAATAAAGCATGGAACATCCATTCCATGAATATGAAATGCATTAATAAGAAAAGATCAGTGGATGCACTTTGAGATCATAATGTTAAACAAAATAGATCAGAGATGACCTTAAATATTACCGTTTCTCTTATATGAGAAACCAGAGTAAAAATAAAAGATAGGTAACAGGAAGTAGGGTGAGAGATTGCTCTCAACGAGAAGGGGAGCAAGAGATGGAGGGAGGGGGGACGGGAGGCATGAGGGATGAACTTGTACTGCCCATGTGTACTCATAAACTAAAAAGAAAAGAACTGTTAGAAACACTATCAGGTGAGAACTGGAAGACACACTATCAAAGTGCTGTGCTTTGTATGAGAAGAATTTGTAGATGGCTGTTTATGTGTGGACTGTCTCTGTGTCTACAACAGAGCCTGACAGAGGGTGGGCCCTTAAAACCATAAGAATGAACTGACAGGCATACACGTCCTGTAGCCCTGGTCCTTTTGGCAGTATTGCATTGGTGATCTATGGGGAAGATGCCTAGGTGGCTTGGCACAGGGGAAGAAGGGGCCTTACTTTTCATGGTAAACCTTTGCATGTATTTTGTACCATTCACAAATTCTAATTTACAGTTAATTTCTTTTTTTTTAAATGTTATTTAAAGAGAAGAAAGAAAAACAAAACAAAACAGAATAAAGGGTAGCAACAATACAGAATTCCAAAGAAAAAAGGAAAAGAACAACAACAAAAAACCCTAAGAAATTATTACTTGACAAGTTACATACTGACTTCTTGGAAATAGTTGTTCAAATTACAAAGTTAAAACATGTAAAGTAGACATTCAAACAGTGAGACTGTTAACAGTTCTGCTCCACGATCTGACAAAAACAGCAATATGGTCATCCATCTTACCCACTCAAATATACATGCAATTATATCAAAAGGGTAAAATTAAATACAACAAAACAGAGCAAAGTGGATTTCTTTGTGGCAGAGAGGCCTCAGTGAACAAGGCAGATAGTGGAGTGGAAGAGAAAAATAGACTATCAATGGCAGAAAAATAGAATAGCAGAAATGAGACAGAGAAGATTGGCTGTAATCTCTAGTATAGAGGGCCTCGAAATACTAACAGAGAGAAACACAGGCAGAGTAGATCAGGAGATAGGGTCCATTGAGATGCTCTATATAGGGAGGCAGTGGGACCCAAGAATACCCTCATATTCTTGTTCTCTCTCCCTAGAATGTCCTCCAGTATTTTTTTTGTAGGGTTGGACTGGTGGTCACAAAGAAAGCAATGTAAGAGACAAAAATTTCAAAAGTAGATAATCGGAGATATTCACTCTCTATCATATTGACTCTTGTTTTCTTCCAAATAGTTGTCCATATTGTCACATACAGGAAATTCATGTGAAACAACCTACTATGGAATTGATCTGAGCAGGACGAGGAGGGCATTACAGGTCTTCAAGACCAGCCATTAGGGAAGCCAAGAATGGCTGTCATAGTGTCTCTCATTCTCCTCAAAACAGCTGTCCATACCTTAATGTGTGTTGAACTTAAACAAGGCAAAGCAAGCTAAGATCACTTTGAACAAAAAGTGATAGTTTTGCTGGACTTCACATCATGTCATTATGGAATCAGCACTGGGTACTGTAGTGTCTCTTTTTCTTCAAAGTAGTAGTTCATTTCAACATGTGTTATAGAGTTGGTTCTCGTAAACTGTTTATAAGCTCTACGCATGCATGAGTCTCTACATGTATATCTATCATTTCTGTATTAGCAGGAAAAACAAAACAAAGCAAGACAAACAAAACAATTCCTAGAAAAGCATGAGGCAGAAAAGTCACATAAAACCGCAATACACGGTGACCTACAATGGTTACCATGGTGTCTCAGCAGTGTATAACAACATTAATAAAAACGAAGCATTGGAGACATTATAAGACTTCAAAAGCAAGTAATAATCAAACCAGAGTGGGTATCTTAGTGAATCTTGTCATCTTTAGTGTAGTTGCCTATACACTTAGACTTGATGCTATCAATCATAACAAATTTAAATAAAATCAGTCAATACAAAGTAGCAATCTAACAAACCAGATTCAAATAAGATCAGTCATAATAAGACAGTATAAGTTATAAAGGGCTTCAAATTAAGTTGATAGGAAAATTAGGGAAGATGGTGGACTGGTAGGTAGCAGGAGAGAGACCCTCTCTGAGACAGCTCAAATGCCAGAATAAAACACCCTGGAGAGACCCAAACAGAGAGAGATAGACTCTCACAACACAGAAAGAAACTAAAGCTCAAAAACCCACTCGAATAAGAGGTCCTGGGGCTACTATTAGTGAA
>PVJX010017002.1:0-39222 GCA_004027295.1 Dolichotis patagonum
AGGAAACAAGTGGGAAATCCCTGCCCACGTAAAGCTCACAGTCTAGAAGTGGAGGCAGATGACTGATTGGAAATGAATGTGTGTGTCTTTGTGTGGGTATGTATCTCTGACTCTGTGTGCATGTGTACAGATGGTGCTAAATGCTAAGGAAAATTATTAAATATCCAAGGTGCAATTTTATTTTGTTTCTTGAAATTTTAGGAAGGGTTGTGAGCCTGAGTCTCACAAAGGTGATATCTGTCAAGATTTGAAGGGAGGAAAGAGGAGGCATCACTGAATCCTAAAAAGCTAGAGGGAAGAGGAAGTGCAAACGTGGGTGAATTTGGGAAGCCAGAAAAAGAAGCTGGGAGCTTTGGGGGATGTAGCAAGAGATAAGCCAGAGACAACCAGGCCCAGGGTTATTGGGAGATCTTTAGCTTTCACTCTTAGTGAAACGAGCAATGTACAAAAGTCTTGGGCAGAAGAGTGACATCACTGGATTTCATTTCAAGAGGATCATGAAACAGGTTTGCATATAGTAACAAGGCAGGAGTGGAAGGATGGAAACACATTCCATGAATTCTGCTCATGATACTCTTCCCATGGAAGGTGGAGTACTCCCTTCTTCCTGATCATGGCAGGCTTGTTTATGCTGGCTTAGATCCTGTCTACACACTATACTTGTTCCATCCATCAGCCATCACAATCCAGGTGCCAGATCTTTGAATGAGGAAACTGACTTGAAGGTGGATTCTTCCAGCCAGCTCTCCCACATCTGCCAATTGAGGCATCCCACTTGAGGTCCACGATATCATGGAATGGGGAAGAACCATCTCCATGTGCAGTTTCTGAATTCCTAACCAGCAGAATCTATGAACACAAGGAAATGGCTACCATTTTATGTCACTGTGTGTTGGGCTGGTTTATTACTTAGAAATAGATAACTGCATAGAGAAAGAGATGGGTTCGAGCAGCACTCCAGGTGAGAACTGATGTAACAGAGCAGAGGAGCTTCTGAGATGATGGTAAGAAGTGTCAGATTCTGGATGTGCTGTGAGGGGAGGATCATGGTTTCCTGTCATCAAAAGAGAATACATAGAGTAAAAGAAAAAAATCATCAAAGACTCCAAAGCTTATGATTTGAGCCAAAAGAAGGATAGAGTTTCCATTTAATGAGATGGGCGAGACTGTAAGGGCAGCAAGTCTGGGGTGGAGGGAAGAGTGCCAGGGACTCAGTTTTGTACATGTTAAATTTAAGATGATATTTGATCATCCAAGTTGAAAGATCAAGTAGGCAGTCAGCAATGCCTTCAATGTGCTTTTTAAAAAAATAGATACATTGATTATTAAGTGATGCAGCAAGATCAGCTCATCATAAGAGATACATGGTTAGAATAATGTAGATGTACAAGGACTGGGCCTTGGGTATTCCATTGTTTATAGGTCAAGAAATGAGCGGGAGCAGAGAACAGAAACTGCTTAGAAAAATCTACATTAATAGATAATAGCTATAATTTGTTAAGTACCTACTGTGTATTTGTAACTTATTGGGAATGTTACATATTCTATTTCATTTAATCTTCATGACAGCCGTGTGAGGGTTAGATCAGAGACCTGAAACTATACCCAATATGGTGTAACTAGTAAGTGGTAGACCTGGGATTCTACCTTTTCTGTCTCATACCTAAGCCAGTGATATTTCATTCCTCTTTAAAGTGTTCACAGTTCCCTGGGAAATCACAAGAGAAACTGAACTGTGACAAGCTATTACTTAAATATCTTTCTGTGAAGTTCAATTTTATTCAAATTTTAAGAGAGGATATGAAAAAAACTTTATAGTAAAAGAAATATGATTTTACTATGGGTTGCAAAACTCTAATAGAATTTTTAAATTAATATATCACACACCCAGGGCTTCTTGCTTAAATCGTTTATGTGGTTCTCTGTTTGGTGGATCAATTTATGACTCCTTCATTGTCTTCTCTTAAATGTGTTTTTCTTGTTTTTCTGGATGGGTCTTGGAGTTCAGAATTAGTCTAATTTGTACAGATATTTCAGAGCTGAAAGTTATAGCCCGAGGAGCTGGGAAAATCAGAGAATATAAACTATCTACATAGAAAACTTTGTGACTATGAACATATTCATTTTTCTGTGGAAAATGTCTTTCAGCTTCTGAAAAGGACCCTTGACCTCCAAAACCCTAACAACACCATGGTAAAGAAGGAGCATTCATATAGAACTCACAGGTAGAAAGATGTTTGAGGCTTTCTACTTGGAAACACATAGCCTTGTTCAACGGCAACTTTTGAAGGCCTCATTAGACCAGATTTAGGGAATAATGGTGACTGGGCTTGAGGCAATGCATCATCTAGTGAAACTTTTGCATGTCAGTTCTTACAAAGTCTGAGAAATGGGATTAGGCCAATATAGTCCATATAACCAGGTCTATAAAATTTTTCATGAGTGCTCTGGGATCTAGTATTTGACAACAGGATGTGTCAAGGAAATGTAGTTTATAGAGCTGATGGTAAGCATTCCTGCAATTTGCATATCCCAAGACCAAGTATAATATAACAACTCAGGAAAGTTCAAAATGGAGTACTATTATTTCTTTTTAAAAGCACAAAATAAATCTAAAGAAAGGCAAGCCACACTCCCTGTGCCATTTTCCCTAAATATATATGAGAAAATGCTACTCTAACAAAAAAAGGTCATGTGTATTTCAAAATAAATGTGGTTGATTTTTGCAAGCAGTTAGGTTAATATCAATTTACCTCTAGTAGTGCTTCAAAGAGAAAAAAAATTTGGAAAATTTATAAACAGATAAAATTAATTTATGAATGTTAGATATTGAACATACTTAAACGCATGTTCTTTTAATTAATGAAATGCTTAAACATGCACATTCCTTCATTTTCTTCATGGACAAGGCTGGATTTTTCTTCACGGACAAGGCTGTTAATTACAGGCTTTCCTGTGTTGACTAATTATGCTTTGGGTTTGGGAGTGTTCAAATGACTATGCTTTGCTTCATCTTATTCATTGTATTTATCTTACACTTGTCTCCAGATTAAAAACTTCAGCATACAGTTCTATGCTAAACAAAATAGCATAAAACAAAAAATTTAACAAAATTTAAATAAGCAAAACAAAATTTAACAAACATTTACAACTTTGGGAAAGGTGTCTTTGTCAGAAATTGAAAACAAATGGATGGCCAAAACAAACCCTTCCCTCAAAGTGTAAATGTAAGCATTGAAAAAGGCTATGAAGAAAAAATTGCAAAGTATGTTTTCTAGGCATTTTAAAGAAATACGATATCTGTGTTCAGTTTCTACTGCTGCTTAATAAACCATTGCCAAGCATAAAACAACAATCATTTGTATGCTCAGGAAGAAAAAAAAATGAAATCTGTAATCTGTGCTAAGTAGCAATGGAGCACAAACCCAAGCACTGGGAATCCACTTGCAAGGCACATGACTAGCCCATTTGCCAAGCAGATGCTGCCTCTCTGCTGGGCACCCACTGAGGATATTTATTTTCCTTCTATTGGACCACTGGGATGGCCTCCAAGCATGCTGAATTCCTAGAGTGGCTGTTCTGGGAGAACCAGGTTACGGTTTCAAGGCTTCTTGTAACTAAATATTGGAAATTCCAGATTGTCTGTCTGTCACATTTTACTGGCCAAGTAAATCATTAGGTCAAGCTGAGATTCAAGGAAAGTAGAGGTAGATCCTACTTTTCAATGGGAAATACCCAAAAGACATCTAAGAGACATATAAGCTTTATCAGAAAATACTGTACCTAAGTGAACTGCTTGTACAGGGAGACCATGTACCCTGCAGAAAATTTCAGAAAGATAGAAGCATTCAGGCAAACTAAGTGACAGGGAGTTTATCTCTTGAGCTAAAACTGGAGCTAAGTTTGAATCCACATGACTCAGAATTACAATGGTGTCTATTTTCTTTAACTCAAGAGTTGTTTAACCATGGAAGGTGGCCAGTGCACTGATAAGATGTCCATGAATGGACATTGTTGCATGTTAGAAGCTCTGGTATGTAACAGTCTGGTGTCATTTGTGAAGATAAATTCAAATTTTCAAATTAGGAAAAAAATAGCAAGCAAGGCAACTCATAAGACCTTCAACTCCCAGTGAAACTGCCTTTTAATTCTGAGTCCAGTGGGCCCCTCCTCTGTAGAAATATGATGGAACCTTTGTACTCATTGTTTATACATTCTGGGAGGTTCAAGCAATACTAAAAACCATGAGTACCTAAAAAATTGTTTTGGTTGCATACGGTGTTGAGTCAAAGGATAATTGAAACTGACAAGTTTTAGCCTGAATTTTGAGTACTAAAATGGTAAGTAGTGGAACAAAATTTTCACACGCATCTTGTACGAATTGACAAGTTTCAAAACTGTCTGGTGGTATAAAGATAAGTTCGTGATAGGCATCCCACTCCTAAGACTGTTTGGTTTGGAGACTCAGTGTAACTAAGAAAAAGAATTTCCATTCTACGATGGAACCAACCTATGTCAACCTAAACCAACCTAGTCTGTATGTTTTTAATGAAAAAAAAGAATAAAAATGATGGTACAGAATTTCAAAACAAAATAATGGGAGATTGATAATGGTTGTGTACTTATTATCTTCAAAGCAGTTGCTCAGATTACAAGATACAGGCATAAAGAATGATCAAAGAAAGAAAGCCCAAGCTCTTTTTGTTGAACTAATGGAGATTAGTAGTATAATTATCTATCTCATATTTATATATATAGATCATATGTATATATATGCACAATAATATATATATATATATATATATATATATATATATAATCTTTTCCCTTTGCTCTTTTCTCTTCTCCCTCATCCCAATTGTTCTTTCCTTTTAAGGGTTGGAAAACCCATCGAACCCAGCTATTCCCCTTCTGGATATTTTCCCAGAAGAACTGAAAACATCATACCACAGCCACACATGTACACTCATGTTTATAACAGCACAGTTTGTAGTAGTTAAATCTTGGAAACAACCCAAATCTGGTTTTGATACTTATAAAGTGGTGACCTGGGTTGTTACTAAAGCTTTCTGTTTCCTCACTGCTAAAACCAATCAAACAATAATATCTCATGAGAATGTTGTAAAATGATAGTTTGTCAAAGTTTTATTAAAATATGTATATTTTCTACTATTTGTGATTTACTTCTAATGATTATATGTAATATTTATCTATTTATATACTAAAATAAGACCATTCCAATTCTTTTTCTTTTTGTACCAGAAATTGAACTCAAGACCTTGCACCTGCCAGGCAGGCACTGTGCTGCTGAGCTAAATCCCACTCCCTCCATTCTAATTCTTAAAGTGTATGACACAGTATATTAACTGATCATACTACTTTATTCTTTTAAAAATATTTTCTACTTATTCTTTTTTGTTAGTATTTCTATGTAAACTTTAAAGTCATTTGTGTGTATTAAAATATTGTTTTACCTACTTGGCTACATAAAATTTATGAGTTATCATAAACAGAATTGCCATATTTTCATCTAAAATCTTCCATAAGCATACACGTTGTATGCAGTTTTACTTTTTCTAGTTTTCTTGTGCTCCTCAGTAACATTTTAATATTAATTTTTACTTTATTTCTTAAATTTATTCCTAGGTCCTATATTTCTAGTCTTAATTTAAAGCTGTTTTTATTTCAGTTACATTTCCTAATTGTTTTTTATTCATCATACTTTATGATATCTTTGCCATATACAGTTCTACTTTGTTATATTGTTAAATTTTCTAGGTTTTACCATTTTGCTTGAGGGCAAGTTGTGACAATGATATCCCACCTAGATATATTTCTTTGCCATGCTCAGTGTATAAACTTTGTTTACATTGCTTAATTATCCAGTCTTTTGTGATTCTTATCTTACTAGGCCAGAGCTAATCCATAAGCCATAACAGAAAGATCGTCCAAAATAAAAGTCACACAATTCTTGCCTGTTCTTTTCTCAAACCTCCATCACTCAAATACGTATATGGTTCTAGCAGACATACTTGGTAGTACAGCCAAATCTACATGAATTCTGATGATGTCTTAGCACAAACCCTGGTAGATGTTTTGAGAAGGAGAAAGCTATTGTGTGGTTAATGTCTTCAGGAGTATCATTTAACAGATAATGAAAAGGAATTGGTCGATATACCAGTTTTCAGTTTTCTTGGCCTCACTTGGTAAAACTTTGAGGAATGTTCTACATCATCTCCTACAGGTCTTCAACAAATCTGAGCCCCAGTTGCCATGGTGATAACCTGTTGGCAGATGTGTCTGTTACCTTTCCTCTGCACTTCCCCATTCTTTCATTGTGCCTCTTGGATCTACCTCCCCAATAATTTCTCACACTGGAATTCTTTTCTCTGAGTCTGTTCTTTGGGGGAATATAAACTAAGATGAAGGCATTTTACAATGTACTCCCACTGACTTTGAAGCCCCATTACCTGGTTTCCTTCATTATCTTAAGCTGAATTCCATTAGCCCATCTTCCATTGTCACATAATTGGAAGCTTTGTATTTTCTAAGGGATTTTCCCTCTATGGACTGCCTTTCTATGCCTGTGTTCTTGACAATTCTGCTTTCAGGAATTGGGTCAGATTTTATTCTGCAGTGACCTCTCAGCTTTCCCAGTCTGGGACAGATGCTCTCTCCTCTGCTTACCCAAGTACTGTGTATATATTTCAGTTGCTATTTCCAAAGAGGGTCACAGAAATCCTTCTTATCCCTTCTTTAATGGGAACTGGAGCCTATTTCCCCTTGCATTTAGGCTGAATTGCAATTGGCTTCCATGGCAGAACATAGCCAAAGTGTTCCTCTGGCATGAGACACTTTCCAGTTTCTATTGTCATTCTTTGGAAGACAAACCTATAGGGAAGCTTGGACTACTCTTCAGGATAAGAGACCACATAGAGATGATGTTAAAGAAGAAACAAGGTGTCCTGGGCAACAACCAACACCAAGGTCCTATGCACTGTATATCTTGGATTCTGAGACATGATTTGGATATGGTTTGAGTTTGGTCCCCATGGGGTCATGTGTTATAAGCTAGGTTGCAAGGATGATGGAGTTGGAAGAAAATATGGGACTTTTAAAAGACTGGGCCTGTGAGAGGTCCTTAGATCCACTGAAGGTATTTCTTCAGAGAGCATTATGAGACATTGGTGTCATTCTGGCTTCCTATCTGATAACATGGTCTCTTTCACACACATTCCACCTTTGGGATATCATGTGCTATAAAGCGCTCATCAGAACTGAATTTATGCTGGTTTATATCCTTGAACTTTCAGAACTTTAAATAAATATCTTTATAACATGAACTAGTTCAGATACTTCATTATAGTGACAGAAAATTGGCTAACATACTCAGGCAACTTGACCTGCAACAAATACCACACAGAGTGGAGAAAAATCATTTCTGCCAAGATCTGTCTGAATTATTGGCCTATAGAAATCCCAAGTGATTCAATAGTTACTGCTTTTTGTCTTTGAATTTTGGGACTTTTTTTTACATTGAAATAGGTGATGACATATCTATGATAGTATTTGCCATGAAATGATGTGATTACTTGTTTATTTGTCTGTTTTCATCCTTTAAAAGACTCTGAGCTCCTTATAAATGGAGGGAGAATATTTCCATCACCAGATTATAGTACCTGACTCACAGAAATGGTTTACAATAAGAACCAATAAAATACTTTTGGACTGCTCTGATTCTCTTAATCAAAGTGTGCCCCTCATGCCCCAGCTGTCTGACATGGAATCTTTTCCTGTTTGTTGAGGACAGGCTTGACCTTTACATCTCAAGCTAAAGTCTCGTACCATTACCTTTCAGTTTCTTATTAAAGCTTTTTCCTCTTAAAAGATGGGGTCTTCTGAGGGAGCTCATAGAAAAGATATCACACTAAAGATTGAAGGAAATGGGAATTATGAAATAACAGGCCTTATATTGGTTATTAAAGTAAGGTGAAAGGAGTCACCAAAAGTCTTTGAGTTTCTGAATTCTCCTAATATTTGGTGAGAATATGAACTTCTGTTTAAGTCAGTGAGCTGCCCATTGAGCCCTACAGACAGTAGCTTCCCCAAGACTTATCAGGCAGATACCACTGTGGACAATGAACCTGTAAGTCACACTTTCAGACTCTGGAAGAGATTTGTCGATAACAGAAGCATAGAGATAGCAGACTCTGTAGACCTGTAGAGGATGTGACAAGGACGGGACGGTGAAAGATTACCTGAAATATTTCTAGAGCTCCAAAGCATTCCCACAACAATCTGTTTGAGTCCCTTCCCTTCACCCAGAACCTGCTGATCAATCCAGCCACAGTGATTTTTGTCTCACTTTCTCCCTCCCCGCGAAGCCTCATTGAACTCAGTTCTCAATAGTCCGGAGAGAGCTATGTGCTTCACAATTTAATTTCCTTTCTCCTTTCTGGAGTGCCTTATGATTGTTTCCATACCTTTGCACTCACAAAGCCTACTTTCATCTCTGAAGTTTCTTTCTTTTCTTTATTAGGTTCCTATAAATAAACCCCTTATTTGCTTTGTCATTTCCAATGCTTTAGGATGTAATCTGACTCTTCCAGGTTCTATAAATCCGTCACTGACCTCCTAAGATGTGGTTCCCTAGAAAGTGTAGAAAAGGAACTGGTTTGAGAGCTACCTGAATTTAGGTCCAAATCCTAGCTATGTTCCCCTTGGTTCTGTTAATGTTTCTTAGTCACTTACAACTCTGTAAGTGACATCACCCTGCCACTTTCAGGAACGTTGCACAGGTATAGGAGACATCCACATAACATGCTCAGCCAGACAGATAGCAGAACATTCACAGATGCTATTTTTCTCCTCCTTTATGACCTCTATATCTATTCTACTCCTGAAATTTATGACAGCTTTTATCCTTGTATATCATTTACTTTTAATGCTTTTGTTTTAACTTTATTATAGGTTTCTTCTCAATAACTGAATTATAAATGTCTTATTTATTTTCATGTGCACCAAGAATAACATATTCATAAGAATTTTTGAAAGGATTAATGAATAAATGATAGGAAAAGCAACTAGCTAGGAGGACCTACTACTCTCTACCATGTAACTCTACAAACGTTGAATTAGAATGCCTCTGACCTTAGGACTTTTGTTTTCCAGGAAAAGGAATGAGTAGGGAAAACCTCATCTCATATTTTTTTCTGTATCGTTAAGGACCATTTTGACAGACAGAAATGGATACTGTTCCCTATTACAAATGACCATTGAAGGCACACAGACTTAAGAACAGTGAAGACATAAGGTTTGCCTCCCAGGGTTTAGGCTTTCTTAATAAAAATTTGCTGCCAGGCCAGAAGTAATTCATGTGAATTAAAAAGCAATTATGTAAATAATAATTACAAATTAATTATGCAATCTGAGGAAGTCAACAGGAAATTGCAGGAATATCATGTTTGTAGATTAAGGACTTCAAGGACTCTTCTGTCTTTTGTGTGCATTTGCTCATGAAGAGGGAGAAGGAACCCTCCATGACAATAGTGTTTTATTAGAAGCAAAAGCCTATGACAAGTAAACAAATGATGAAAATCAGCTCTACTGAATCCTCATGGTATATGAGTTTGAGAGAGAGAGGAAGACAGAGACAGAGACATGGAGAGACAGAGACAGAGAGAGACAGAGAGACCTATGCAATATTGTTAACTTCCAAAAAGCTTCAGAAAACAACTCCAGAAAGTTTCCAGACTGGAAAGGTCCTGGGCAGAGTCAGAGTATTCAAAACTTGGCTCCCTTGGGTCACAGGGAGGATTCCCAAGCAAATGCTAACAGTGATTTTTATATTGTTTATCATGCTGAGAAACCTTTTGGCAGCAGAATTGTACAGTGTCCTCCAAAATATAAAAGAGGTAACTAGTATCTCTGTGGGGTCATGACTAAACAGGACAAAAAAGTGTGAGGGGGTCTTCGCAGGGGGCATAGGGTTTTAAACAGTGGTCATAGGACATGAGATCTGGCAGAAAATGTTTGGAAGACCTCAGATGTCTGCAGGCTTTTATGGATTTCTATGGGCAACAGGCAAGGTTTGTGGTTGAGACCTAGCTTGTTAAAACTGGGGCTGAGGATTCATTCACATCAGAGGGAGAAATAGGTCTTTGTGTGTTCTGTGACACTCTGATCTCAGCAGGGTTTATTTTTTCTGGAAAATATTTTTTAAGACATAATTGAGGCTCTGAGTGCAAGCCAATTTCAACTTAGTGACACCTAAATATGTCTTAGCCCACAAGCTCTGGAAGGCCCTTCTGAAAGAGTTGTCAAGAAGACAACAGTAGTTCTTAGACTTGGCTGCTGCTGGGGAAGAGAGCCTTGACATCCAAGGATGCTAGATTCTTGGAGGAGCACTTAGTTACAAGCCTTTAGGATCTTGGGTTCTGTGCTTACTCGGGAGTGTCTATAACCCTGTGTCTGAGAATCTAATCTTAAATACATGAAAGTGGTCACAAATCAAGGTAAATGAAAGGGAAAACAAACTAAATGTGTGTCTGTTCTAATGAAATCTCTAAGGGTCAGAATGATCCAGAAGGTAAATAAGGGAGTGGCCAGAGAGATATAAACATTTTGGGGCAAACAACAGCTGGAGCAGTGATCCCAGTGGAGGCTTGCTTAACAATGAATAGGCTGGGGTGATATATTTTGGGGACCACAGCTGTTTACAGATATGTCAGGCTCCAGAGCACCTCCTTTCTCTCCTACGGGACACAGCACTTCAGTTCCCTGAGTGAGGTAGTCCTGTGAGTGCCTTAGTCTTGGGGCAGTCTGTCCTTTCCCTGGCTGGATACTGGCTCCCTGAGACCAATGAGTGCTTGAAGACCGCTGAGGTCCTGCAGAGCTGCTCATTTCCCCAAAGGGAGACTACCTGGTGGGCTGCTCAGGTTTGCCCCAGAAAGGTGACTTCCTGCATGCTGTTCAGAGCAGAGCACAGGGCAGTGTGGAAAACAGAGAACTGGCTTCCTACAAGACCCTCACACACTCAGGCTCCTTCTTTCAGGAGCTTCTTGATTTCTTTCTCCTCCTAAGTACATCTTCTAAAAAAACCTAGTTACAGGGTAATAGCAGAAAAAGAAAGTGTAAAATGGGAGGAGGAGACTATACGTCTGTGTTAAAGATGCTGGTTGAATTTCTGTGCCCAGTGTCACAGTGAGTAACATTTTCTGGAGTGTTTTAGAAAGCAATGGCTGTGATGTCAATTAGAAAAAAAAAACCCAGCCTCCAATCAAGGTTTGAGTGATGACAATGCTCCACTGAACACTGAAAAGAACTCGCTGTTCAACCGCTGAGGCTTTTCATGTGTAGCCTGGAAAAAAATGCCACCTACATCACATCATCTTAGAAATATTAATTTTTCACTTCCTCTTTTTCTTTCCAAAGCATCACAAATGCAGCTGGGTCTCTCGAGGGACTGAAATTTAGCTGCTGTGTTTGTGTTTGAGCCTTTACAATCCTGCCCCCCATGGCTTGAAAGAAAACGAAAGTGGGGGGGAGGCAAGTCTGTGATTCACAGAATCTAAGGCTGTGTGGTCCGCGTGTGTCTTCTCTTCTACAGAAAAGAATTTTTCTCTTTTCTCCACACTGAAACTTTTTAGCCAAGCACATTAACATAGTAGCTGAAGGGAGGATCCGGAAAGCGTAAAACACTTCATCAAGAGGACTTTAAGCAGGGACTGCCTCAGACAGCTTCACCAGGAAACACTGGCACGTTCAGGGCTTCCCGAGCAAGGAGGGGGAGAGCACGTCTTACCTGTGCTTCCTTCGCTGCTCCCACTGCTCCGTTACTCATGTGCTTTTCATCTTGAGACGTGCAGCTCTGCTTCCGGTGGTTGCGGACAGTCCCATTGCCCGTGGTGTCACCTCCAGGATTAGCCATTTGTAGGAAGGGACAGAGCCCAACAGGTGTCCCTTCCACAAAGTGTCCCTGAGTTTTGGTTTTTAAGTAGGTAAAGCGATGAGAGATAAATCACTTTGGGGCTGAGCTCTTAAAGGAATCCTGTCAGTCAGGCTTTTCCAAAAGAAAAGCAGCAGTGTAAACAAATGGTTACCTTTATGCTCCTCAACCCTTCTCAGGACATGGATTCCATGGCAACAAACTTACTTCCCAAACGGCAAAGGCACAAAGGCAGTTGGCTATGCTAGCTTCTCTTGGAGACTGAAGAAACCTGGGGACAGTGAAACAAGGTGACAGACTGTAAGGAGGAGGAGGAGGAGGACCAGGAGGTGGAGAATCTTTTAAAGACACACACACACACACACACACACACACACACACCATTCCCAGAATCTTCTAAGTACTGCACAGCTGGTTCCAAATAGGTTTATCTCCCCTAGCCCCCTCCTTCCTTCTTCACATAATTATAGTTTTTGTTTGTTAAGCCAGTCTAAATGTCATGATGTCTTTTTGCTGCACAAGGACATGCAGAAGTGATTGCCAGGAGCAAGAGGAGCAAAGGACTGGAAAGTTACTGTTTAATGAGAACAGGATTTCAGTTGGAGTGAAGAAAAAGTTGTCAGGGGCCCTTGCACAGCAACATAAGTGTACTTAATGCTGTTGAACTGTATTCCGAAAAGAAGTTAAAATGGTAAGTTTTATGTGTTGTTTACCATAATAAGAAATAGCAGCAAGATTCAAAGCACATTTTAATATATAGGCCGATCCAATATATAAAACCAATGACATGAAAGGAATTCTAACCCATCAAGAATTAGAGTAGGACAGAAAAATGGAGGGCAATAGATTTAATTTCTCATCATAAATGCATTATTGTTATCACCTAACCTTGGAAGAGCCACTTACCCTGTTATGTCTCAGTTTTTCTATCATTAAAATGAGACACGATAGTTTTAGTAGCTGAGTATCTGATGGAAACAGTACTGCAGCGTGGGTCTGCTGACATAGGCATTGTGAGGAAGATATGTCACTGTGGTGTCTCAGTCCTAGAACACTTCTGGTTTACTCATTAATTCTTGTTCCCTCCATGCACAGATCATCAGTGGTTTGTTTCTTCTTGTGAACATCTCTGATGGCATGATTTATTAGGGAATGTTAACCATTTACAGCCTATCTCTGTGGTTTTCCTGTGTTGGGGCTTAAAAGAACGATACTCTAAAGTAATGGAAACTTTAAAGTAAAGCTCCTCTTTTTACCTTCTCCTATCCACCTGCCTCCTGCTTTTGTACTCTTGCTATTCCCCCAAGGGAGGCCATAGATAATAAAATCCCCTTTTCCCAAAGTGAGACATAAAGCCTGAAACTGTAGTCTATTTTTCCCAGGTTTTTGTTTTAGAGATAACCATAAAGAAATTATCAGACTTACCTTGTCTGAAGTAGGTCATAAGACTCCCATTTTAGGAGTCCTAGCCCTTATCTGGAAAAAAGTCCTGCTGCAAGATGAAGAATCTAAAAATACCAGTATTACTAGGTTTCCCTGCACAACAGAAAATATTTAGTATAAAAATACATAGTTTTTGCCCTGGGTCTTTGGGTCTTTAATTGGAAGGGTCCCATGTTCTATGATAAAATAAATTTATTTTGCTTTTCTCTTATGAATGTGTCTTTTCATATACAGTTGTTGGCCAGCCACAATCCTTTATGATAAACAGAGGGGCATGGCTACCTTTTGTGTCTCTATCTTGCAGCAACATCTTTTTTGATATCAATTTATTGGATCATTAGACACAAACAAGCAGGCAAACAAACAAAGAAAAAAAGATAAAAATAGTGCTCATTGTCCGAGCCTCATTTCCTGGTTCTAAACTCTCCTGTTGGGTTTGATGTGGCTTTCAAAAGAAATCAAAATGCTTTCCCAGCCATGATTTTCATGTGAGGGTCCCCATTTTTTCCTATTCCAAAGAATGGTGGAATAATAAGACAACTTTATGAGCTGTATGAAAAGATGGACTTAATAGCTCAGCATATTTTTACATCTCTCCCAATCCCTGTCATCAGAGCAGAACAGACTTTTCACTGGTCTCTCTGTCTATGGCTGTTGCATAGGTATTGGGATTATTTCTTTCTAGGTGTAGGCACTATTGGGAGGGAGAACTGATTACTGTTGGTTTCACTCCCTTGTGTTACTTAGAAAGATAAGTTGAAAACATTGTATTCTTTTAACTGTGCCCTATTATTTTGCAAAAAAACATATAAATATTATTTTTGGCACCAGGATTGAATCACCAAACTACATACCCAACCCCCAAAGATATTTTTGTTTCCTTTCTTTCTGCTTTACTTTTTCATTCTTTTTTCTTTTCATTCTTTATGTTTCTTCTTTTTCTTTTCTGCCAACACCCCTTCCTTCTCTTTCTCATTTTTATTTTCTTCTTACAAGGGAACAAAACCATCTGTAAAGAAAACATCTCAAAACACAGTAAAAGTCTGTTTCACCTTTCCCCTTAATCTTAGATTCCAAGTTAGGTAATCACACAGACACTTTGAGGCAATAACCAACTACATGTGCCTATTCTTGAATATTTTCTATTTTACTTGCCATATTGGAATGTGTGCTTCGTGTGCAAGAGATCATCTTAACATACGAACCATTTGATAAATGTACTGTCGGTATGTTTAATCGGATATGTATAAACTTTTTTTTAAAAATTTATGCAATTTACAGAAAGGTAAACGTGGATATCTACTCAAGTGTGATATAGCTTTAAATTTAAACATGGCGATAATGCAAAAGCATAAACTAAATTAAAAGAAAATGTAGAGCAAAAATGAAGGTAACAAAGTGCAGAGCAAGAATGATAAAAAGAAGATTTTGAAGAAAATCACCACTGAACTGAAGAAGGAAATTGTAGACAACCACGAGCATGATATTCGTGTGACTGATCTGACTTGGAAGTACAAGATGGAAAAATCGACTATTTGGAAAAATAAAGATGCCAAAATGAGTCAAGAGGTTAACCAAGCAAAAGACATGAGTGCCTGAAGATGTGGAAAGCTTTTGTTAGTGTGGTTGAATGAGAAACAGTTGGCGGATGATAGCATTAGTGAAGCGAGAACATGTGAAAAAGCCAGGAGACTGAATAGTGATTTATGGCATAGTGATTTACTGCAGGAGAAGTCCCTCTAAAAGTGCAACAAATGATAAAATGAAAGCCAGCGGAGGGTGGTTTGATAAATTTCACAAGACAGGTGGCATTCACAGTGTGATAAGACATAGTGAGGCCTCTAGTTCTGACAAGTCTGCTGCAGACACCTACAATAAAGAATTCTTGGGATTCATGAAGACAGAAGGATACATTGCTTAATGTGGTCAACTATGATGAAACAGAGCTCTCTGGAAAGAAGATGACAAATAAAACCTACAACATGCAGGAAGACAAGGCACTGCCAAGGCGCAAACCCATGAAAGACAGATTGACCCATTTGTTAGGTGCAAATGCAAGTACTGACTTGGAGATTGAGCCACTACTGATGTACTATTCCCAGACCTCTCTGCATACAAGGAATAGAGCGTGAATAAGGTCAGATGCCAGTCACATAGGGCCAGTGTGAAAGCTTGAGTCACAGCAATTGTTCATGGAATGGCTGAATAAATTGTTCACACCTACCATTAAGAAATATCATTCTGGCAATCAGCTGCCTGAAAGGTGCCTTATGCTGAAAGACAGTACACTGACACACCCTCAGTCTTAATGGATGGATGATACAGACACTGAGTATGACTTCATAAAGGTCAAAAGAAATTCCTCCCCCAACACAATACCTGTTCTGCAGCCTGTAGGACAGCAAGTGATCTGTGACTTCAAGAAGTTATACACAAAGACACTGTTCACCAGGTGTTTTAATATCCTGAAGATATGTCCTGGGCTCCGAAAGAGTTCTGGAAGAGACATTTCAATGTCCCTCCACTGCATCTACCTCATTGACAAAACCTGGGAAGATGTCACATACCTCACTTTACACTCAACCTGGAGGAAAATTCAACCTGGAGGAAACCTGGAGGAAAATTCAACCTCACTTTACACTCAACCTGGATAAAATTCACTATAGAAAAATGGAATGAGTACCAGAATTTCTTTGAGAAAGACCACCTCAACATAACTGTAATGAATAGAGCATGAAATCTTATGAACACAGTCTCTCATTTCCAGAGGGTTATGCAGCACAGGAAACAATTAGTGACATTAGACTTTATTTATTTATTTATTTATTTATTTATTTATTTATGTCAAAATTGACCCTGCATTTAAGAGACACAGAAGAGTGGAAATCCCTGAAGGATATTTCCTCATTTTCCTTATGGTGCTGGACTCTCCATCTAAACAAATATCTTCTCCCCACCCTCCTTCCTTGCCTTCATGACAGAAGTTGCCTCCAGCAAGGTTATGTTCTCTCTCTTTATATTGTACTATACTATATTATGTTTCATATTTTGTGGGTAAAAAAATACATATAGGTCAGAACACTTAACCTTATTTTTTTATTTTAAAGAGGATTAACCTTATTTACCTTGAACCTTATAGGAAAATTTGATTTGGTTTAGGACCAATTTGGTTTGCCGCCAGAATCATGGAATGAATTGTTTGTGAACCGAGGCACTACTGTAAAGGCAGAGATAAGTTATCCATAGCCTCACGTTCTCTGAAATGACTTGTCCAGAAGGCTGATTCTCAGCTTCTCTTTTGATGGAGCATAAACAAAAGGCAAGTTACAGAGGAGGGATAGACAGGATAGAGATTCCCCGAGGTGTTGATTTGAGAATCACTGACCACCAAGAAAAGAAACAACAGAGCCAGTTATGATTTAAGAGATTTCACTGAATTGAACAAGCTGTGAAGGAAAACTGTATTTTGTCCTCTCAGCCTGTTACAATCTCACACTATTAAGTAGTCCCAGTGAACTGACATCTCCATACCCACACACAAGTCTGCATGGAAGAACTTGGATTTCCTGAACAATTCAGTCTGGAACAACTCTTAGACTGATAACGGGTAGTACTCGGTAGCAGCATTCACTTCATGTTTTGATAATACCTCCTAAGAAGTGCAAGTTGACTTCTAGAACTGCTTCAGAAAGTGGCAAGAACAAAGGGGTAAGTATGCTCAAAGCAAAGTGGAGTTTCTCAGGGTGGTTAATAGCAACGTGGCCTTTTATTGTAATAAATTTTTAAAATGTAAACATTCATTGTGGTTTTGATCACCCTCATAATTTTGCCATGAAATCAATGGTAGCTGCTTTTGCACGCTATCAGTGCTTCCTTCACCTCCTCTTGGCTCAGTTGGAAGTATTTAGGAGAGACAGTTATATAAGTGTCAGCTGCTTTCTGCATCCCTCCAGGCCCGAACAGCTGATCTACCCATTGATGTCCTCTGCTGTCCATTGTTGGCCATGAGGGTTGAGGAGTTCACATTCTGGGGAGCAGTGCTCAACCATAAATGGGCCCGAGTTGGTGGATAAACATGCCATGTTCTTTTGCTTTCAGTGGGACAATTCTGAGGTGTGTCCAATAGTCACTGGTGGGTTCATAATCTCTCAGCAATTCCCAGTGGTATTGTGGTCACATCTCTCAACCGTAACCTTCTTTAATTCATCTATCATTAACTATCCTTGCTCTCTAATTTTATTTATCCATTCTTCCTGAAAATGTCCACCATGCAAATTCTTGATTTGGTCTATTTGCAAGAACCTAAATGAGAACAAAAAAAGCCCAGCAATAGAATCAGATCTATTGATCAGAGATTCAGTTAGATATTTGGATGATCAGTACAAGGTTGTCCTGAAGATTGAGACAGATGTCATGTATGGAAATCAAGTATATTCATTGAATAAAACCTTGTTAAATTTGCGAGGCAGGAAATCTGTATGCCAATGTCTCTGCAGGAAAGGTTTGTGGACTGTATGAGACTGTAGATAATCTTAATTGGGGAAGAAAGTCACTAACTTTGAATTACAGTACAAGAGTGTTACCATTTGAGTGAGGAACAGGTTGTGAAAAGTATTTTACAGCAAACTTTTTTTGAAGAAGAAGAAGGAGAAGAAATAAAATTAACTCATTATCTTTACCTTAATGCTTTACCTTAATGCTTTAAGGTAAATGCTTAATGCTTAATGCTTAAGGTAAAAGCTTAATGCTTTAAGAACAAGTTTTTTATGTTTCTCTCGAGCAAGGAATAGCAAATGGGTTTGAAACGCCAGCACTTTGATTAATTTTCTATTGCTACTGTAACAAGTAAACACAAGTATTGTGGCTGAAACAACAAAACATTATCATTTTAAGGTTGTGTAGGTCAAGAATCTGACATGGGTCTCACTGGCTAAAGTCAGTGTCAAGCAGGGCTGCATTCCCTTGCAGAATTCCTAAGAGTGAGTTGATTTCCTTGGCTTTTCCAGCACTTAGGAGTTACCCAAATTCCTTATTAACACCTCTTCCTCCAGCTTCCAACCAGTATTGCTGTGTCTTCCCTTACCTGACTACAGCCAGAAAGCTTCTCTGTGATGAGACTGTAAGAGCATTGTGATAATCCAGGATGATCACAGTACTATCCTAATGACATCTTTAAAGTTCCTTTTTGAATGAAAAATTAATTTATTTAAGTTAAAAAATAAATACTGTATATATTTACAGTGTGCAACATGGTAGGTTTGGATCTATCTATCTATCTATCTATCTCAAGCTATTCAACATAAACATCATTTCACCAAAGTTATATTTGTGTGTGCCATGCAAACATTAAAATTTACTCTTTTAGCAATTGTCAAGTATATAATACATTGCAATTAATCCCACTCATTAAGCTGCACAGACATTACTCAAAATTATTCCTCCTGTGTAACTGAATTTTTATCATTTCACCAATATCTTGCAAAGTCCCTTTTGACATGTTAGGTCATGCATTTATTGTTAAATGCATAATCCCTGAGAAAAAATTCACAATTTTCATCAAGCCTTAAATTTGTTTCATGTTTAAGGTATAAGTAGCTTAACTGTGATCTTTCCTGTGAGTCAAATCTGGATGGGGGCACATTTGAGTTCTTTTTACTATGTATATAAGAATTTTTTACTTCTTCATAATGGCTTCACTCCATTGATGCTTTTATACCATTCTGAATTTGTGACTCAAGATGCTTTGTAACATTTTCTTGAATATCAAGATTGAATAGATACATTAAGTGAATAGAATTAAGGGCAGAATAAACTATATGAACTGAGAATCCAGCACAAGATTAACATGTAGCTCTCTCATAACCAAATGAGAAACAGTGTTACAAACACTCAAGAACTCTGTGCACCCAAGAATCCTTCCAGTGTCAACTTTGCCAAGGTTACTGCCACTCTGACTCTGTCTGGCTACTTTTGCTCAACATTATAGTTGTGAGATGCCTATATTGTTGTATACAATTGTAATTTATTTATTATGATCATTTGTTTATTGTATAAAGTCTTAAAAACATTACTGCTAGTTGTGTAGTAACATTGACTTCATTTTCTCAAATTGCAAATGGTTACACACACACACACACACACACACACACACACACACTGTAATGATGAAACCTGTCTCCCTTGGAGAAAGATGGGAAAGGATGCTAACTGGATTTTGAACTTGGATTCCGGCTATCCTGTAACTAACAATTGTTAATCCTGCAGAAGATATTGACACACTTAATCACATTACTTTCTGTTCCAAATGGCTATTTTTTTTTCTCTCACTAGTTAATTCATTCTGATGATATACTAAATACTGTGTAACTTGTTTTTCAGTTCTGGGGACCTGATGACATTCTTTTATTTTGTTTTCAAGTTATTTATTTTCTGCTTCTTGCCATATTAGTATAAGGATGGTTATGGAGAAATCACAGGAACATGAAAAATTCACAGAAATGAGACACAAGTAAGACATACATCAGTGACACTCTTAGCTTGTTTCGAATGCAATGTCAGTAAACATTTTATTGTAATGTTTTTGAAACTTCTCAGAATGCATTATTTTTTTAAATTATAGCATCATTGATATATAATTCATGTACTATATGATCAATCCACTTAAAATATACAATTTCATGGTTTTCAGTATATTCATAGAGTTTTGAAATAATGAGTTTTAGAACATACTCATACCCCAAAAGGAAATCACTTATTAGCAAGTCTCTATTTTCTGTCAACCTCTTTTTCTTTTTCCCTTCAAGTAGGTGGCCACTGATCTGTTTTATACTCATTGTTTTGCCTGTTGTGAAATTTCTATTTAAATTTTTATTAGTATATGTTTCCAGTCCATGATGTTTGCATTCCTTGTGTGGAGCTGGTACATGGACATAATATATCTTAATTCCTTTTTTCATCCCCTTTCCCTCCACTTGATCTACTTCCTTTTTGGGGGAGTTATAACTCCTGACATGGTGGTAAAACTGAGTCTAGGAAAGGAATGACTCTCCAGGTGGTCAGGGGGCAGTGAGCAGTTTTATTTTATACTGGTGGTCCTGGCTGTAATAACTTCCAACAAAAACCAGGCAGCAGATGTCTGTGAGCCAGCATTTTTATATGAGGTATAAGCAGGGTTACAAAGGTGGGACAGTAATGGGGATCTGGCCATGGTTTTTAATCTCCTAAATGATTGTATGGCAAAGGCTTAAATAAATGAGACAAGTGGTATCATTTTAGGGCTCTAGGAGGATTAAAACCCTCTAGCAGAGTTTGAGACTCTGAGGGCTGAGACATAACGCTTTTCAGGGTGGCTCATATTTATTAGGTTATAAACAAAGTGAGAGGATACTGAGGAAAGCACAGGAACTGAGCAGGACTTTGGGAGTCACTTTAAAGACTTTTTCAAGTAACGAATTATGCCACTTTAGGAGAACTGTCTTATTTCCATGATGACATTTATGGTAGAAATGAGACATCAGGAGAGAATGCTTGCAGCTGCAGTCTCTCTTTGTTTAATTGGGGTTGGAGCCAGGTGACCTCAGATGTGGCCTTACCATGCCCTTTGAGGTGTCTCTGGCATCACAGGCCACTACAGGTCTCAGCAAGGATCAGCAATTCATAGAGGTTCATGTATTATGAATCAGCCTAGGCCTAGGACAGATCTCACAGATAAACACAGAAGGCCAATTAGTTAATTGTAAGTCCTGCTTGTGCTTCGTAGTGGTCTCCAATAATTCCTCCTTTTTTTTTGTAATAAAAGTTAAATCCGGGTAAGTCTTGGTTGAATGTTGTCTAGGAGTTGGCCTGTCTTGGCTCTCTTTTTGACAGACCATGAATAGAATAAGGAGAAACACACGAGTAGTCTAAATATATCAACAGAAAGTCAATTGGTTAATTTTAAATCCTTCTCAGAGCTATTTCATAGTGGTCTCCAATAGGACAGGACAGCCTGGCAGTCCCTCTGATTAGCTAGCAGGGTGAGATAATCAATTCCAAGGCTAGATTAATGACAATTAGTTACAAGACTAGATTAGCGACTATAAATCTTTGTACAATATAGCATCATGTATGTTCAGTTATGCTCTCATGGTGACAGGAGTCAAGAAAGCAATTAGAGACATGAGCAATTATAGAGCTAGGCAGTTTCAAAGAGTACAAAGTGTTAAAAAGAACAAATTAAAAAAAAGAACAAATTTTCCCTTTCATTTCCCCCTCTTTTTGTTACTCAGAAAAATCTTTTTCAGTGTTGCTTCTATCTAAATCTTCATAAGGAGTAGCTCTTAGGACCATTTGGAAACTCACACTGTTGATCCATTCTGAAATGAAGTGAGTAATCTAATTAACCAAGCAGGGCCATATCTGGAGAACTAACATAAAGGCTGTCAGGGCCATGAAAGGGGCTCTAGCCATGGTCTCAAGTCAGATAGACCTTGGAACCATCCCTGCTTTTGATTTCACTGTTTGGCCAGGTTATCAAATCTCTCTGGTGATTATTGCATTATTGCAATTATTGCATATTGCATGGGCTATTCCAGACATAGCATAGAAACAGAAGTTTTTCTTAGGGTATTACAAACAGCTGGTTGCAAAAAGACTAAATCTAAGCCTCTCCTATTTTAGAGGACAACTTCAGCAACAGAAGTTGGTCCTGTAACAAAGACATTGTATCATGCAAATCTTGAAGTTCCTGGTCAGTGGCCTAAGCTAATTATTTAGTCCTATTTTCCCAGTAACTAGAGCAGTTGTTCCCAGCCTGACCAAACTGGCTAGGCTCATCCACACCAGGACTGGGATTACTTGGATGACTCTTGTAAACCAGTGAGAGATCATTGGTGTCAGGACGTTTATTCCTTCTTCTCCCTCATAGGCTTGTACTTGTGGTAAAAGGATAATAAGGTCACAGGTGCCTTTCTGAGTATTTTTCAGGCATGCTTTACCACATCAGGACAGGAGAAATGGGTCTTGTTAAGGGTGGTCAGGCTCTTGTCAGGGTGATGGATGGCCCAAACACACGGAAGCATGGCAGATATACCTGGTGGGAGGACACAAGTTACATTCCCATAATCAATTAGAGAAGCAAAGATAAAAGCTGAGATTTTACATTTGTGTGAGCTTTTTTGAGGAAGTGCATATGTAGGAACTCCATAGTAAAAGGGAGGTACAGGCTTAAGACAAAGCCAACAATCAGAAGCAACATCTGAGGAGTGAATGTTCAGGACATTATGAGCAGACAGCAGTGTATGTTCCCTGACTGGGAATTAGAAATGCCTCTTTTATTTTATGGTGTCCTTTACAATGTACAAAGCCAACCTTCTTAGGCTTCCAAATTGCAGTCAGGAGTTGAGAGATTTCATCCTTGTTTTTAATTTGTTTTCCTTCTGCTGTGAGAAGTCCACGTTCGTTATACCCCATTCTGAGGTCATGAACAATGGTAAAAACATACCACGAGTCAGTATAAATGTTACTTATACCCTTTTGCCTAGTTAAGAGCTTGCATCAAGTCTCAGCATTCAGCTCACCGGGCAGGTCAGTTTTGTGGAAGAGGTCTGAGTAGGAGCACTTTCTATGCGGTAACAATAGCATATCCAGCCTGATGTTTCCCATCCTTGACTAGCTACTTCCATCATCAGACAAGGGCTCCATATGTAGATCTGGCTGGCTAGTAAGAAGTTCATCAGTCAAAGCTAGAAGTGACAGAGGGCAGAGCAAGCTGAGTGGTCAAGAAGGTAGCTGAGTTTATAGGTTGAGTCAATTGACAGTGATTGAGTAACATGGCTGTTTGAAAGTCAGTGGTGTCCTTATTTCAACATACTGTGTGAGAGTGAAATTGAAGTCTGCATGTGGAAATTGGGCCAGGTCAGCAGTTAGTGCTTTCCCAAAAAGTGTAGGGGAGTTCTTGAAATCTTGTGGTAAATGAGTCCAAGTAAGTTGGTATCCTTGTCCAGTCTCTGGGTCCTCTCATTCAAAGGTAAATATGGTCTGGCTGACAAGTGCAACCTATAGACAGAAGAAAGCATCTTTTAAATTCAGATAGGTGAACCAACATCAAGGGGAAGCAGACTCAGGAAGATATAAGGGTTGAAAACTGTTGAGTGCAGAGTTGTGGTGGCTGAGTTTATGGCACCAAGGTCTTTCACTGACTGGTAGTTCCCATTGGGTTTTTACACTGGAAGGAGAGGAGTATTACAATATGATTGACAGTCTACCAGGATTCTAAACTGCTTCAAGCAAGAGATTTGGACCTGGATGCCAAGTTGAGCCTGTCATGACACTGGGTTCTGTTTAACATCAATGAGAGTTGCATTGGGACAGAGATTGATCACCAAAGGGGCATGATGGATGGTAAGTCCTGGGAGTCAGTCCTATGCCCATACTTCTGGAAACAAGTCTTTGTGAGGTTATTATAATCAGGCATTTCAGGCTGATGTGGGTACCATGTTTCCTCTTGGGGTACAGTTAGAATTAATATCAAGTCTGGGAGAGTGGACCTGAGTGTGAGAGAGGCTGGCTGGTTTGGAGCAAAAGAAATAGTTGCTCTGAATTTGGAAAGGAGGTCATGTCTCAGGATAGGCATAGGGTATTCAGGTATTCTAGCTGAATTTGTGTTTAATGCAGTGTTCACCAATCTTGTAGGACCTGCTTTGACAGAATTTCTTTCCAGTGGGGGCTCCAGTGGTGAAGATAATTTGGATTTGCTAGGACATGAAAAGGGCAATAGGCTGTCACAATTGAAATTTCAGCCACATTATCCACCATAAAAATTATGGGTTTTCCCCCAATTCTGCAAGGACCACGGGCTCATGGGGGCCCAGTCTAATAGAGCCTGGTCTCTCCTATTTGTTGTTGTCATTGAAGAGAGAGAGGAGGGACTCAGAATGAGGTAGCCCTGGGTAATCAAGTTTCATTGTGTCTCACGTATGGAGGGAACACTTATTTTTCCAGTGTCCAGACTGTTTGCAGTGAGCACATTGGTCATCTTCCAAGGAATGAAGTCTGCCACCAGTTTTAGACTGTGAGGCTTGAGGGGTCTCCTCATATTGGTTGCCCTGGTGGGGTTGGTCTTAACAGGACACTTCAGGAACAGGCCTTCCTAACATGGCAGGTGGATGGGTAGCTTTATGTTGGGCTCTGAGAGCTGCCTCTTGTTGTTGCTCTTTGTTTTCTCCCCTTTCTCAGTTTATAGAGATCTTCTGAATAATCTGAAGTAATTGGGTAGTGTTCATACCAGCAAAACCATCAACTTATTGGAGTCTTCTTCTAATGGCAGAGGCTGACTGTGAAACAAAGGCAACATTGACCATCTGTTGATTTTGAGGAGCTTTAGGGGTCAAAAGTAGTATAGACCCAGTAGGTTTCACAGAGTCTCTCATAAAGTTTGGCTGGACTTCACTGGATTCCTGAGAAACTTCAGTAACTTTAGTCATGTTTATTGACTTTTTGGTTTCGTCTTTGAGACCTTCCAGGAGTACTGCATGGTAGTGATACAGTGATATAAGGCTTTATGTCTTTCTACATGTTACAGTCCCAGTTCAGACATACATGGGGGAGGACTGTATTCACTCAAGCATTAAGATCAACCCCAGTGGTAGGGATTTTTGATTTTAAACAGGTTTGAGCCCCATCTAAAATGTGATGGCATTCTTCAGTATTGAACAAAATTAGAAGGAATTGCTTACACCTATCCCATGTTGATAGGTGGGTCTGGAAGAAAGATATAATGAGGTCAGTCATTGTCTGGAGCTTTTCAAATAGGACAGGTTGTGATGTTTCCAATTTAAGTGGTCAGTGGAGCTAAATGGCTGGTAATACATTGCAGGCAGCTGATTGGGTGCATTTCCCTGAGCTCCAGGGTAAACATGAAGTTGCAGCTATAAGTGGGCTGGAGCACTGGATTGAGTCATATAGGGGAGGCAATGGCTAATGGGACTGTAACCCATCTCCATGAAGTCAATGTCTCTGGCACATGATGGAGAGTCAGTTCTGGGCTCAGGAGGCACTTTAGATGTGATTGGCAAAGCTGCAAGTTCAGGAGAAACAAAAGGCTGTGATACAGAAAGCAGATCAAGGGGTGATGTTGTGGAATCTGGAGCCTATGACACCAAAAACAGAACTGGTGGTAGGGGCATCACAGTTGGCTGAGCAGGTTGGGGTTGATGACTGTAAGGAGGAGTCAGGTCAGAGTTGGTGTCCTCTGGCAGAAAAGAATAAATTTTTTCTGGTTTGGGCTGAATCTGAGAGCCTCTCAGATGGCTTTGTAGATTTATTTTGATGACCAGGATGGCTGTCTTGTCATGAAGGACACAGTTCACAGCCAAGGCAGGAAGCTCTGATGCAAGTTGAGCTAGGAGTCCATATAAGGAAATTGGTCAATATGGCTTCATTCACTGAGCTCTTTCATTTTGTTTCAAACATGATGGAAAATTTCAACATCAAGTGTTCCTTCAGATGGCCAATGAGGTCAAAGTTTTGGCCATCTAATTTCACAAATGGCACAGAGATTTGAGATTTCATTTTCACTCCATTGTCATCAGAAAATCTTTTGAAGTTTTTCAGCATACAATTAAGGACTGCAGGTATATTCTGGCTCACACCCATTCTATTTCCTTACAACGTATGTTATACATCCTTGAATGATAGTGTAACAGACAAAGGGTGGGTGCCCCTCAAAAAGAGACCATTCAAATGCTCACCTGGACACTTGCCTTTTGGCAATTTTGGGACCATCTGGACTATGGAAACCATCAATAAGTTCTCCATTTTGTCCTTATTAGATGAGTCCATAAAACTTCAGGTTGAGGCCCTATCAAGCTCCATAGTTTAGAAAGGAATTCTACCTCCTCACCATGGAGTACAGAAAGAATGGTCTACTGCTTTCATTGTCCATTAGAAACACTCACACAATCATTCAACAGGCACTCAGTGGTTAAACACTCCAACGCCTTCCCCGTGAGGGTGACCTTAACTAACAGGAAATGATCAAGCTCTTCTTTTGCTTGAACTGAGCAGGATTGACAAGCTAACTAACTGGGGCACTTCCTTGGGAATTACTTTATATAATGACCTGAACCAACTGTGTTCTTTTCCCCTCTTTTGCATCTGATGGAGGCTGTTCTTACTGAGCAGGAGTCTTCAGTCTAAGTCTCTGAGGGGGCTCCAAGGAAATGTGGAGGGGATGCCTTCCCATTAAGAAGCCTGTAGAAAGCTCCATTCCAGATGCCAGATCCCAACCAGTGCCCTAAGTAGTCAATATGGCCTTCCCAGTCAGGAGACCAAGAATGTTGTGGCAAAACTGAATCCAGAAAAAGGAACTACACCTGAGGAAGTCAGGAGGCACTGAATAGCTTTATTTTATACTGGTGGTCCTAGATGGAATAACTTTCAACAACAACTAGACAACAAGTGTCTGTGAGCCAGATTTTTATATGAGGCATAAGTAGGGTTACAGAGGTGGGACAGGACAGACTGGTAGTTCTTCAGATTAGCTATCAGGGTGAAGTCATCAGTTACAGGGCTAGATTAATGACCATCAGTTACAAAACTAGACTAATGATGATGAAGCTTCGTACAACCTGGCATCCTGTATGTTCAGCTATACTGTCATGGTTACAGAGGTCAAGCAAGCAGTTAGAGTTCCATGAAGCAGTTACAGAGGTAGGAAGCTTCAAAGAGAAAAATTGCTGTAACAAGAACAATTTTTCCTTTCACTGACATTTCATATGAATGGAATTATACAATGAGTAGTACTTTTTTCTTTAAATTAGCCTAATGTTTGTGAGGCTCATCTATTTTACAGCAGTTATTAGTCCTTCATTCCTTCTTGCTGGAGGATTCTTCATTGTATAGCTACACCACATTGTGTATTCATTGACTGGTCTATGGCATCTGGGTTGTTTCTACATTTCCATTAGTATGAATAATTGCCAATTTTTATATGGAAAGGTGTTTTTATTTTTTAAGAATTATATTATGATCTGCACATTTTAGATTTTTATGAGTCAGAGTTTTGGGCTTATAACACCCTTAGCTCTTGTGATTTCCAAGGTGACTAGGACAGTAAGTATATGTTTTGCTAAAGTATTTCAGCCCTTTGCTCTTGGTTCCTGGAGCAGTTTCAGAACCATAAATATTATTGGGTTGCCTTAGGTCTCATAAACAACCCTAGGAGACAGTCTCTCTCTCTCTCCTCTCTCTCTCTCTCTCCCTCTCTCTCTCTCTTTCTATCTCACACACATACACACCTTCTGCCCACTTTCCACTTTAAGGTAGTTATAGAAACTAAAATTTGACTCTAAAGATTCTCCAGTCTTTAGCTCTTAGAGCTGGCCATGGAGAAATTCCCTGATCTATTTTGATAGTAGATCATAAGGACCTCCATTCAGGAAAGGTCTTACTCCATAAGTGGGAGGAAGAGAAGCTGCACAAAAAGGTCAAACAGAATCTAAGACGTGTTTTGGTGATTTTCCTTAATCTATTAACATCGAGATATTCCTCTTTATGTCCAGTCATACTGCTACTTATTTCCATATTTCAGTCATGCTTTTCTAATGGATTCTCCATAAAAACACAAAGGATAGGGTTCAGAGGGCTTCTGGAGAGTGAAACATGAGAAGTCACCTGGAAAGTGTACCTGGTGAAGGCATGGAAGTTCTCCACCTTTTCCACATATCTTTCCCTGTGTTATTCTGTATTTATATTAGCTACAATAAACATAAGCAGGCATTTCCTTGAGTTCTATGAACAAGTAAATAAACTAGACACAGAAATGTATAGTAGAAACTCTGATTTACAGCCAATAGATCATAAGTACAGATCATAAATACAGATTACGCACCAAGGCTTGCTTTTAGCATCAATATTGAGGAGGCAGACACTTGGAGACCAAACCCTCTATGGAGTCTATGAAGGCTAATGCTACCTGTAGGAAGATAATGTCAGAAATGAATGGAATTAGAAGACAAGAAGCTAGTGTTCAGTGAAGAATGAGTCATTTGTTTCTTCATGCTCTGAAGTTCTCATACTTTCTTGGGTATCAGAAATGATTTGTGTTGTGAGTATATAGTAAGAGAAACAGTTTGAATAGTTTTTTCTTCCTGATATTGCCAGAGATGTATAGCTAGGGATGAAATTGCTTGGGAGACTCTGTTTAACATTTTTAGGAACTGCCAAACTGCTTTCCAAAGTGGCTGCCTTGTTTTCTCTAGGAGCAGTGTATGAGGGTTCTAACATGCCCATGTCTTTGCCAACAATTGTTTTTATTGCAGGAAAAAAATTCTAAAGGCAAACCAGTCAATGGTTTTCTATAAATGTTTAGAGACTGAAATTTATACTTATTGCCTGAAACTTTTTTGGATAAAAAGTTTTTTAAAGAAGTAAGTATATTATTTTCTAATACAAAAAATACAAGTACACAGGACATGGGCCTTAAAATCAACCTGAGAATGAGAATGGATAGTTGTTGATTTGCATCTGGTTTTATTAGCAGCACAAATGAGAGGATTCTAAGTCAGTCAGCCTCTTAATGTGTGCCTACTGATTCTGGGCCCCAAGATGGAACAAGCATTGTAAGAGTTGGGAAGCTGATAGCAGTTGAAGACAAGCTGTTTTCTGCTTATGGTTGTAAAGTGGATGAAAAAGGCTCAATAACTGTTAAAAGAAAAATTTAGCCCTCGGCTATCTTGCTTGAGGGACTATTCTATGTCATTAGTAACCCTGATACTTAAACACATTTATACAATATTAAATTGTCACAGCATTGTTCATGTTAGAAAAATAAACAGCCACACACAAACACCCAAAAAGAAACACCTGGATACAGTCTGAGTGTCCATCCTCTATGCAAGGATTGGACAATTGTGTTACATCTATAGATGAAACATTTGGCACTAATGACTTGGAATGACTTTAGAGCTCAAGACTGAGTTGGAGGAATGCTTGGGAATGATAAGTGAGAAGCTAAAGAATAATGGGGTAATACAAAATCATTTTGTAAAAATACTACTACAAAATATACATACTTGTGTGGTCATGGAGAAACAAGATTCCGTGGTTATAAATGGGGGAAAAGGGAATAATAGTTTTTCTTAATGGCGTTATACATTTGTTATTGGTGTTGTACAATGGGTATTATTGTATGATTTCTGACAAAAAATTTAATGCAGCTTTGGTGTTGTACAATGGGTATTATTGTATGATTTCTGACAAAAAAGAAAATGTAGCTTTCTAAAGGTCAGTGAGTTTTCTCAAAGCACTTATACACATAGATCTAAATAAAAATTCTTTGAAAAACTGGTAAGTAGATAACTATCACTTATAAGCCTATTTAATCGACTATCAAGTGGCACATAAAATTTTCCCAACAATTCAGCTTGTGTAACCTCATGAAAAAATTGAACACTTGTAAAATTAATCAATGAAGAGTATTTATATTTAATGTTGTATTTTTGGTGCATACAAGGAATACTTTTTAATATTTTAAAAACAACATAGCATCCTTCATCCTTTTACTAAAATAACATTTTCCTAAATATAGTTCAATACTAATTTTATGGGATAAGGCAAAAAAGAAAGAGAACCTTCTCTTTCTGACATCTAAAAATTTCTGGGCTTCAATTTTAGTGAATAAAATGCTGCCACCTCTCTGTTTACTTCCAAAGGGATGGGGCAGAAGCTTAGAGCAGCACCCAGACAGGCTGCCAGCATTCCACAATTGTGACACTGTTTACACCAGTTCAACTTGCTCTACTTGAGGGGTGAGACCCTCATCAACCTTTTCCTCTGAAACCGCTGCTTCCTGATGACCACTGAGATAACAGTCCTTGTGTCAGCCTGCTTGGAAGGCCCAGGGGATATTTTCTCTGGTGATGTCCTTAGGTTAAAGAACAAACTTATGCAAGACAACAGCAACAACATCAGGCAGCATGATGCTGAGCAGAGAGTCAGAGCCAGAGCCACCTGTATCTTTATTGTATAATTCTTATACAGGTTGTTATCTTATGTTTACATTCTTAAACACACATAGTGCTTTAAGTAGTGCACACATATTCACCTGTGCTAAATCATGGTTATGTAACTGTATCCCACTGTGCATGTGTGTTAGACAAGCAGAGCCACATTCTCAGGTGTCTTTGGACACCAGTGAAACAGTCAGAGTGGTTTCCCACATCCCACTGTCTTCAAACATTGAGGATGTATAAATGTAACATTCTATATGTAACAGGGAACAAGCACTCATAGTTAACTATATATATATATATATATATATATATATATATATATCCCAGCCAAGAGTCCCGATTGTCAATATTGAGAATGTTACAAGAGGGGCTGGGGTTTAGCTCAGTGGTGTAAGTGCCTGCTTGGCAAACAGGAAGTCGTGAGTTCGATCCCCGGTACCAAAAAAACAAACAAACAACAACAACAACAACAACAACAAAAACTAGACTGGGCTATATAGTGAGGCCCTGTCTCAACAAACACAGGACACACAGAGAATGTTACAAGAAAAATAAAAACCATACAACTATCATATTCCAACAGAGACAAGTATCATATTACAACAATGGCTGGGAAGTCAATGTCTCTGAATCTGACCTCCTTAATTCCCCAAACAGCCACTATTTATTTGGTTTATACAGTGGTAGGTGGGGCCAGCAAAGAATTACAATTCATCCAAAGACTCCAACTCCAGATGGTGTAGATAATCTTATGTTTGAAGTATATTGACCAAGTATAATCCAGTGATGATTTAAGAAAGTATAGATGATCTTATGCTTAGAAGTATCTTGTCCCTGAGTATAATCCTTAGATGACTTAAGAAACACAGATGAGCCAAGAGAACCCCAAGAAGCTGCCAGGGGCTCAAATTGAGTCCCAGTGCCAGAGTGTGTGCGGGTTGAAACCTGGCACCCAGGGAAGCCTTGGAACTTTACTTCCAGGCAGTAAGAAGATGCCCTGCATCTGAAATCACCCAAACACACATGGGAGGTCCAAGTGTGCCTATCTGGGCCACGCCCAGTGAACTCCAAGCAGCTGGCTGGGGCCCAAATTGAACCCTAGGCCAAGAGCATGCATGGGTTGAAACCTAGCACCCAGGAAAGCCTTAGACCTTTGCTCCCAGATGGTAATATCACACCCTGCATCTGCAGTCACCCAAGAATGCCCAGGAGGTCCAAGGGAGCCTAACTGGGCCATGCCCAGGGAACTCCAAGCAGCTGGCAGGGGCCTGAATTTAATCCCGGGGAACGCATTCAAAGGTTGAAACTCAGCACACAGGGAAGCCTTGCAACATCACTCCCAGGCTGTAAGACCACACCCTGCATCTGAAATCACAGGAAGTCCCACAGGAGTCCATTCAGGCTGAACTGACCCATGTCCAATGAACTCCAAGTGGCCAGTTGTTGCCTGCTGTCTGCCCTGGGAGCCAAAAGTAGGACAGGTGATTCTCAGCTCACAGGGGAAGCCTTGAAACGTCACTCAAAATGCAGAAATATAGGATAATGACAAAACAAAAGAGAAAAATGCAATCTAAAACTTGTAGCCCAACCCAAGCAAGCCTAGGAGACATGGACACAAAAGAAAATATAAGCCATACACCTGAAATGCCTGAAATGATATCAAGTGAAGCAAAGAAACAACTCCAGGAAGTGATAAAAGAACTCAAATCAGAAATAGCATCCTCTGTAAAAGAAGAACCAATAAATGTAATGAAATAAATGTGGAACACATCTAAGGAAGACATAGTGAAAAAATTAGAGGGACAATGCAAAAAGATGGAAACCCTGAATGAACAATATAAGAAACAAATGAAATGCATGAAGCAGACTCAAAGATATATACAAGAAATCAAATATTCCACCAAAAGTTGGCAAAACCACCTCAACAAAAGTGAAGATAGAATTTGAGATCTTGAAAACATGATTGTAGCTAGTGAACAGGAAAGGAAAGATCTTTAAAAAATAACAAGGAACCAGGAAATAACAATTCAACAATTGCAAGATAATGTAAAGAAAAACAACACAAGATTGGTAGGTATAAAAGAAAAGGAAGGTGACAACACAAATGATATCAATAGGTTATTTACAGAAGTAATAGCTGAAAATTTCCCAAACATGAGAATGGAAACTGACATACAGATCAGTGAAGCATATAGAGCATATAGAACTCCAAATAAATATAACCAAAATAAAACTACACCCAGACATATAATAAGCAACATCCCAGATATCCAGCATAAGAACAGAATACTAAAAGCTGCTAGAGACAAGAGACAGATCACCTGTAAAGGAAAGCCTATCAGAATCAGAATCACCGAAGACTTCTTAACATAAACAGTGAAGTAAAGAAGAGCATGGAGTGAAGTATTTTAGCCTCCTAAAGGAAAATGACTTCCAACCCTGACTGATGTACCCTGCAAAACTGTCCTTCAAAATGGATGGAGAAAAAAGGCACTTCCATGACAAAGAACAGTGGAAGAACTTCATGACCACCAAACCAACCCTGCAAAGAATACAGAAAGACATTCTAGATAGACATAAGAAAAAAACCACTAAGAAAGGCAAACAGTGAAACAGAGCAGGAAGGTAAAGAATCAACAGAAGAAAGACAACATGTCAAAAGTAAACCAGTATGTATCAGTTATAACCATTAATGTAAATGGCCTCAATTCACCAATTAAAAGAAATAGACTGGCAGAATGGATCAAGAAACAACATCCAACCATATGCTGTTTACAAGAAATCCATCTAATCCAAAAGGAAACCCATAGACTGAAAGTCAAAGGATGGAAAACAATACTCCATGCAACAGGATCCCAAAAAGAAGCAGGGGTAACTATTCTGTTTGCAGATAATGTGAACTTCAAACCAAGAATGATCCACAGAGATAAAGATGGTCACCACATACTAGTTAGTAGTAAACTTCAAGAGGAAGAGATAAAAATCTTAAATATATATGCACTAAATTTGGGAGCACCCAGCTATATAAAGCAAATATTAACAGAAATGAAAAATCAAATAAACAATAACAGAATTATAACAGGAGACCTCAAAACACCATTGACACAAAGGGACAGAACAACTAGACAGAAAATCAGCAAAGAAATAACAGAACTGAATCAAACCTGTGAAAAAATGGACTTGGTGGATGTATACAAAGTGTTCCATAGAACAACATCAGAATATACATTCTTCTCAGCCATACATGGAACATTATCTAAAATAGACCACAAGCCCACAGAACATATTTAAGTAAATGCAAAAGAATTGAAATTATCTCATGAATGTTATCAGATCATAGTGCCATAAAACTAGAAATTAATGACAAAAGAAACTGAAAAAAAACCGGCAAACAAATGGAAAAAGAATAATACACTCCTGAGAAATCAGTGGGTCACACAAGAAATTAAAGAAGAAATTAAACAATATTTACAGACAAACAAAAATACAAATATATCTTACCAGAACCTGTGGAACACAATGAAAGCAGTCCACAGAGGAAAATTTATCGTGGTGAACTTCCAGATCAGGAAACAGAATGAACACAGATAGACATCCTGATGCTACACCTCGAGCATCTAGAAAAAGAAGAAGAAGTCAAGCCCAAAACCAAAAGAAGGGAGGAAATTATAAAGATCAGAGCAGAAATCAATGCAATAGAGACTAAGAAAACAATACAAAGAATCAATGAATCAAAAAGTTTGTTCTTTGAAAGAATAAATAAAGTTGACAGGCCTCTAGCCAACCTTATTTAAAAAAGGAAAGAAAGAACTCAAATTCATGCAATAAGGAATGAAAAAGTTGAAATCACTATAGACCCTGTGGAGATACAGAAGATCATCAATATCTAGTTTGAAAATCTCTACTCTCATAGGCTTGATAACACAGAAGAAATGGGCACATTCCTAAAAACATGAAATACTAAAGCTGGGTCAAGAAGATGTAAAACTGCTGAATAACCCAATTTCAATTGATGAAATTGAAAATGTAATTAAATCTCTACCAATAAAGAAAAGTCCAGGTCCAGAAGGATTCACTGCAGAATTCTACAAGAAATTCAAAGAAGATTTAATGCTGACACTCCTCTAACTCTTCAATGAAATTGAAATGGAAACAATACTCCTTAACTCATTTCTGGAAGCAAACGTTACTCTCATACCAAAACCTGAGAAAGACCCAACCAAAAAAGAGAACTACAGGCCAATCTCCCTAATGAACATAGGTGCAAAAATTCTCAATAAAATTTTGGCAAACAGAATGTAGCAAATCATAAAGAAGATTACACACCATGACCCAGTGGGATTCATCCCAGGAATGCAGGGTTGGTTTAACATATGCAAATCAATAAATGTAATCCACCATATCAATAGAGCCAAAAATAAGAGTCACATGATCATTTCCACACATGCAGAATAAGCTTTTGATAAGGTCCAACACTTATTCATTATAAGAACCTTACAGAAATTTGGAATAGATGGTCTTTACCTCAATGTGATAAACCCATCTATGACAAACCAAAAGCCAGTATCATATTAAATGACCAAAACCTGAAAGCCTTTACCTAAAATCAGGAACAGGACAAGGATATCCATTACCACCAATCCTATTCAATATAGTGCTGGAAATATTAACCAGAGCCATTACACATGAGAAAAGGAATAAGGATAGGAAATGAAGTTAAATTATCATTATTTGAAGACATGATACTCTACATAGAAGACCTCCAAAATGACATTGAAAGATTAATAGGTATAATACATAAATTCAGTAATGTAGCTGTATACAAAGTCAGCACTAAAAACTCAATAGCATTCCTATACACTAACAACAAAACCAATGAGAGAGAAATAAGAGATACCACACCTTTTACAATAGCATCCAACAAAATGAAATACTTAGGAATATCCAACAAAAGAAAATACTTAGGAATTTCCAACAAAAGAAGCAAAAGATCTATTCAGAGAAAAATATAATGCCCTGAAAAAAGAACTCAAAGAGGATCTCTGAAAATGGAAAGACATCCCTTGTTCATGGATAGGAGGAACAAACTTTGTGAAAATGGCCATTCCTCCAAAATTGTTATACAGATTTAATGCAATCCCAATCAAAATATCACTAATATACCTCACAGAATTACAGAAATCATTCCTAAAATTCATCTGGAACCAGAAAAGACATAGAATAGCAAAGGAAATTCTCAGCAACAAAGGCAAGGCAGGAGGCCCCACAATTCCTGACTTGAAGTTATACTACAAAATTACTGTAAAAAAATCAAAATGGTACTGGAGTAAAAACAGACCTGAAGATTAATGGAATACATTGGAAAATACAATTACAGCTACAAACACACTCAGCCACATTATCTTTGATAAAGGGGTCAAACACATTCACTGGAAGAAAGATAGTCTCTAATAAATGGTGCTGGAAAAACTGGCTCTCCATATGCTGAAAATTAAAATTAGACCCATATCTATTACCAGGTACTAAGTTGAAGTATAAATGGATCAAAGATCTAAATATTAAAGCAGAAACACTAAATCTGTAGGAAGACAAAGTAAGTAGAGATCTTGAAGATATTAGGGTAGGTAGAGAATTCATAAACAAGAATCAAACTGCACGGGAAATACTTCACACAATCAATAACTGGGATCATGTCCTAATAAAGAGCTTTTTAATGTTGAAAGAAATCTCCAGAAAAACCAAAAGAAAACCCACAGATTGGGAAAAAATTTTACTGAACAGTCCCTCTGACAAAGGACTTCTGTCTAGAACATCTAGGAATTTAAAAAAAATCAGATCCCCAAAATTCAAAGACCCATTCCAAAAATGGGCATGAGATGAATACAGAGTTCTCAGATGAAGAAATACAAATAGCAAATAACATGAAAAAATGTTTCGCATCATATGTCATTAGAGAAATTCAAATTAAAACAATACTAAGGTTTCATCTCACTCCAGAAAGAATGGCCAGGATAAAGAAAACTGCCAACAACAAATACTGGAGAGAGTATGGGTAAAAAGGAAATCTTCTGAGCTGTTGGTGGGAGTGTAAACTGGTGCAACCACTGTGGATGTAACTCTAGAGATTCTTCAAAAACCTGGGTTTGGAAGTCCCATTTGATTGAGCTATCCCCCTTCTGGGCATATTCCCAGAAGAACTGAAAACATCATACCACAGTGACAAATATGCACCCATGTTTATAGCAGCACAATTTGTAATAGCCAGATATTGGAAACAACCTAAATGCCCATCAACTGAGGAATGGATAAAAAAGATGTGATATTTTTATACAACGGAGTATTACTCAGCTATAAATAATGATCACATTGAGATATTTATAAGTAAATGGATGCAACTCAGGACTATACTCAGAAGGGAAATTAATCAAACTCTCAAGTGTAGTACCATATAGTCTCTCTATAAGATATGGTAAGTGTATGTAAGACACAAAATATTCAATAAATACAGTGAAAGGATAAGAATCTTTCAAAGGGGAAAGATAATATCTCAGCAAAAATGAGGAAAAAGAAAAAGGAAAGGAAAAGAAAAATATCTAAAATTACATAAACACACTTAGGTTAGCTGAGATGATTGTGCTACAAATTCTATAAGTTCTTGGAACCAAATAGTTAACATTCATAGAATTGGAACAATTGTACATATTATTGTATGGTGATCTGAGAAACTCTTGAAGGTCATTATGTAAAATAACAACCCTAGTTATGCTCATACCACCTTGTTTTAAAGGTTTATATTGTCAGTGTTTTGGGCTCTTTGCTATTGTTGTTTATGTCTTTTTCATTTCATGTTTTTCTAGGAATTCATTTTGTTTTGTCTTGGTTTGTTCTGTTTTTCCATCTAATACAGAAAATATAGGTATATATGTAGAAACTCATGCACTCATAGAACTAAAAAGTTTATGAGAATCAGTAATATAATACATGATGAAATTCACAGCTATTTTGAGGAAAAGGAGACAGTAAGATACCCAGTTCTGATTCCATAGAATCATCATGTGAAATCCAGCAATACTATTATTCTTTCTTCAGAGTGATTTTAGTCTGTTTGTTTTGTTTAATTTCAACACACATGAAGGTATGTGCAGCTATTTTGAAGATAATGAGAGACATTATGGCAGCCATTGTTGACTTCCTTATTGGCTGATCTTGAAGACCTAAAATGTCTTCACCATCCTGTTCTGATCAGTTTTATACTATTTTGTTTTGTATGAATTCATTGTATGTGAAGTTATGGACAATTAGTTGTAAGAAAACAAGAGACAAAATGATAGACCATGACGATCTCTGGTTGTCTTGCTTTGAAATTTGTGTCTCTTACATTGTAATCTTATGATCTCTTTTGTTCTGTTTTGTTATGTTTAATTTTACCCTCTTTAAAAAAATAAAAAAAATTAATTTCTACCCTGACACAAAGAGGTAGAATGCCTATTTTGATTCCCTGGTACCATCTCTTTCTATGCCTGTGACTTTCAGCAAATTTCTTAAAGCAGGATCTACAGCAATCTACTCTGTTATGAGAGTTAGATTAGAATCTATGTAAGGTATTTGGTATACAACGGTGCATGAGATAAGTAAGTATTTAGTAAATACTAGTTCTTATTATAAAACCAAAAAAAAAAAAAGCATAGATGATCTTGTGCTTGGAAGAGTCCATGGGAAATCCCAGATGGATAGTATCAACAATCCCAATTCTTCCTTTTGTCATATGTGTGTATATATATATATATATATATATATATATATATATATGAATAAAACAAAACAGAATAAAGCAAATCAGAACAGAAAAATGCAAGCAATACAGGACTTCAAAGCAAGACAACAGGAAATGAATGATGGCTACCATAATATCTCTCATTTTCTTAAAAATAGCTGTCCATAACTTCACACATAATAAAACCAATCAAACAAAAATAGAATCAAAACAATGAAAACAAAAGAATGAAATCATTACAAGAGTTCAAAACAAGAAAATAAGAAATGAACAATGGTTACTATACTGTCTCTTGTTTATTTCAAAATAGCTACCCATAGTAGCATACAAAATAAAATCAAATAAAACAGAATAAAACCAATCAAAACAAAAGAAAGCATTATAGACTTCAAAACAAGATGATAGGAAATCAATGATGGTTACCATATTGTCTTGTTTTATTCAAAATAGCTGTTCATAACATCATACATAACAAAATCAAAACAAAACAGAATAAAACTAATCAAAATAAAAGAATGAAAACACTATAGGATTTCAAATCAAGATAAAAGGAAATTGAGCAAGATGTAGGTAAAGATGGCAGATCAGTAAGCAGCAAAATACAGAGCCCCCTGTGAGACACAACTCACATGCCAGGATAAAACATCCTAGAGAGGATCAGACAGAGGGAGATCAATCGTCTTGATCTAGGAAGAAACTAAAGGGAAAAGATCTAGTGACACACATGGTTGTGGGACTACCATCAACGCTCTCCCTGGAGGCACCCAAAGTCACAGTCCATTCAAGGCACACTCTCCCCTGGAACTATGGAAGTAATAAAAATCCCCCAACCCCTAACCCTGCAAATATTTATCCAGGAGACATAAATACAGAAGAGATTGAGGGCAGCAAACATGCAATATCAGAAACAGCATCAGTGGACATAAAGAGATATCTTCGTGACATCATAGATGAGCTCAAAACTGAAATATTAATTCAAGTAAAGCAAGATTTAAGAAGATTAATAAAAGAAATGCTAAGCACCTCTCAAGAAGACACAGACAGAAGAATGGAGGAACACAAAAAAG
>PVJX010017003.1:0-39204 GCA_004027295.1 Dolichotis patagonum
GAAGGAAGGAAGGAAGGAAGGAAGGAAGGAAGGAAGGAAGGAAGGGGAAATGAAAACACTTCAGTAAAAATATCTACTATAAATAAAAAAATCGGGCCAGTGATTTAGCTCAGTGGCATAAGCAGCTGCCTGGCAGGCATGAGGTCATGAGTCTGATCCCTGGTACAAATAAATACATAAATACAACTTATGAAATAGGAAGCTGGGAAATTTATGAACAGCAGAGATACACACCATGGACTCTTAAAAGAATTTATTCAGGCAGAAGGTAAATGACTCCAGATAAGAATTTGGATTTTATATAACTAATGAAAATTGATAAACATGCAGATAAGTATATACAACACTCCTTGTTGTGATAAACTTACAACATAATAGCTGTCTTGTACCAAAAGAAGAAAAACTCTACAGTATCTTGTGGACTTTATGACGTGCAGAAGTAAAGTGAGAGAAAAACAGATGGGGAGACAGAGGAGGAGTCCACTAACGCAGCGCTCTCTGTGTATAGATGGAATCTTCTTAAAATAGGATGAAGCCACACTGGGCATGGACAAGGCAAAGAAACAGGGAAAAAGGAAGAATAAACAGTTAAGAAAAAGAGATAATAAGATGACATATTTAAACACATATATCAATAATTTCATTGAATGATTTCAACATTGCAAATAAAATGTAAAGTTTTTCAGACTGTTTAAACACTGAAGAATTAAATGTAGGTGACCACAAGAAATGTACTTTAACTACAAGCATACAAGGTGTCAACACTAGATCACAGGAGGCAGAGACCCTTAACACCAGCAGCTGAGGAGACGGCCGCAAAAGGATCACAAGTTAGAGGCCAGCATGGGAACTCTAGGATACTGCAGTTCAAAATATAAATACATAAATAAATTTAAAAAGCATGGGATGTACATCAGTGCAAAGGCCCTGGGTTCATTCCCCAGGACATACATACATACAGGCATACACACATACAAACATAAATGTAGACCCAAATTAAGTATGCTACACTAATGTGAAACAAAGTATTTAAAAGCATTATCAGGGTAATGAGGGAATATTCATAATGATAAAGAGGTCCATTCTTTAAGATGCTAAATATCAGAAAGTCAAAAGAAATACAGAAAAAATTTTGGAATGTAAAGAAAATTGATGGTCAAAATATTATGATAAATTTCAAACCTACCCTCTCAATAAATTATAGAAGATTTAGAAAGAGACTTAGCAAGTCTACAGGACATTTGTAAAGCAGTCAACCAACATCAACAAGTTGAATTTATTGTTCACTTTATAATCAATAGCAGAACATACATTCTTTCCAAGTGTCCTCTTCACATCATTCACTAAAACAGACCATATTCTCATGGGAAAAAAATTCAGTGCATTTAACAGGAATTAATGAAGCATATATCCTGTGAACACAATGAAATTTTGTTAGAGTATTCTGGCGCAATAAGAAGCAAAAGTACAAAATGGACAGGTTTATCGAATTGAGGATGTTGAAAGGAGCACATGACCCATGGCGGCTGGGCCGTCTCCTTCGACCAGATACACAGAGGCAGAGTGTATCTCTGACTGAAGTGGTGCATGGGGCGGACATTGATGACGTGTGAGGAACTGATTGGAATTCTCTGTGCGTGCAACAGGAAGGGGAGTTGCAATCAGGGCTGAAGAAGCAGCAGGAAGTGGTAGGCGTTCCCGCTTTGGCCTTCCGCCATACTAGACCACCGCCATAACTGCGCAGTAATTTATACTGGGGCAAGAACCTTTCATTCCCATCTTTGTATTGTTAGGAAAAGGGCAAAGACTGTCTCTTAGTATTTCCCACAGGACAGGGGCATCGTGTTGGGGTCTAGGGGGCTGACGGCCTGACAGTTGATCCCCATGTAGAAGCTGGTACCAGGTGTTTCAGCAGGACAAGGAATTAATCTTTGGTGAATGCTCACATCCTAGATTGGTGAAATAAAAACACAAGGTGTTATGAGGGGGCAGATCAGTATCATACTTAAAGGGCCCAGGAAAGGTAGAAGGAAAAGTGCCCTTGATTCAAATGTGTCCTTCCATCAGGGCCATGGAGAGGAAGAATCTGAAAAATAAGCGTGGACTTGGGAGGGGGGGGTTATGAGAGGTAATTATTCCCCCATCTGAAAGGGTAGAAATTAAAAGTGTAGGTAGGACTTGTCCTTGCTCCAGGATTTGCGCTGGAAAGAATAAGAAGCATGAGAAGTATAAGGCCTGACACTGAATCATGTTTGGGAAATTACAGAGTCGGGATGGGGAGGGCGTGGCTGTGTCACTATAAGTGACATGGGATCTTAGACCCACAGGAGTCTCATGCTTAACTAAACAGCTGAGGGCAGAGATAACTAGGATAGTTAATGATGAAAAAATTAACTAATACAATATAAGGGATCAGGAACAAATAGGATAACAAAACATGACCTAGCCTGAAAATTGTGGCTGTGGGGCTTTGGTGAGATGGAGGTGGGTGATAGGAGATGAGATGACCACTCAGAATATCTAGTCAGGGGAGTTAGGGTGAGCTTAGCTTGAGTGATGTGGAACCAGGATGGCAGTCCAGTGACCTTGACCACCATTGAAGTTCCAAGGAAGGCCAGGTAGGGGCCACTCCATTTTAGTTGTAGCCCTGTTGAGAGATCTGAGGAATAAAGGCTGGACCATTATCTGATTGGACACTCTGAGGTAGACCAAACCTTGGAATGATTGTTTGTAATGCGACTTTAGTAACTATATCAGCAGTCTCCTTGGGTGTGGGAAAGGCTTTTTATCTATCCTGAAAAAGTACAAACAAAGGTAAGAATACATTTGAGAGTTTTGTGGTGGGGCACGTGTATAAAATCTACTTGCAAAAGTCCTGACCAGGGGTGTGTCTGCAAAATTGATGAGTAGGACAGGAAGGAGGTGGTATGTGTTCCTGAGGAGAGGTTCTAACACAGCTATGAGAAGTGTAACTTGTTGAGACCTGACAGTGTCTGGGTCAGTCCACATAAACACAAAGGAATCCTGAAAATTAGCGTGTAGGGAGGACGGTTTAAAAAAGGCATCTTTAAGGTCGAGGAATATGAAGTGAGTGGTGGAGAGAGGGGTACGAGACAACACAGTACAAAGGTTTGGCACCATTGGGTGAATTGGGGTAACAGCATCATTGATTAACTAAGGTCTTGTACCAGAGGATAGGACTCATTAGGCTTCAGTACCAGGAGAATGGGAGTATTGTAGGGTGAATGGGTAAGTTTAAGAAAACCATTGTCTAAAAGATGCTTGATTATAGGTTTAAGTCCCTGTAAATGTTTGGGAGCTATAGAATATTGGGGAACACAAGGAAAAACTGAAGGATCCCTGAGATAAATTAAAATAGGCATGGCATGGGTAGCATGGGTGGGGTTGGAGGTATCCCAAACTATGGGATCGACCAGAGAAGAAGGGAGGGGAGGGCATGGCTTTGCAGCACATTGTGAGAGTGTATGGAGGAGTAGAGCTGTGAGGAGGGAGAAGGTAAAGGAGAAGTTAAGCTTTGGAAGAAGATCTCTACCTAAAAGGGGTGTGGGACATGTTGCAATTATTAGAAAGATATGGGTAAAGAAAAGAGTCTAGAACCTGTGTGGAACAGGCCCTGTCTGCAGGGCCTGTGTAGGTTTGCCATCAACATCTACTATAGAGACTGAGGACTTAACACAATGGCTTAAAAATTCAGGAAGAACACTATATATGGCCTCTCGGTCTACAAGTACAGAGAATGTCTTACCTGAGACCTCCAGTGAGACTTGTGGCTCTGAGATGGATACCTTAATGGGGGCTATGGACCCCAAGTCCCATCAGTCTTCAGCAGCAAGTCCAAGTAGGTCAGCCAGTGGTGACAAGATCTCCTGTGAGGGCAAGTATTTAGAGGATGGTTTACCTGCTCTCTGGTGGCCAGGACAGTCACTCATCCAATGGCCCTTGAGATTGCAGAAGGGGCATTTTCTTGCCCATTGTCCTTTATTTCAGACTTGAAGCCTGGTCCGGGAGGGGTTCGTGTAGCTCCATCTTGTCTCAGTTTACCTGTCTCAGAGCTCAAAATGTCACTGCTGAAAGATCAGATTTTATTTTTGGTTTTACCTCTGTTGTTGAAAACATGAAAAGCCACATTGAGAAGGTTTCCCTGTGGGGTTTGAGGGCCAAGTTGAACCTTTTGTCTTGGGATCTGGCCCACAGTGGGAGGTCTCTGTCCTGGTCACAAAACATCTGGTCCTCTGTGCTGGCTCTTTTGAGGTCTCAGCCTTGTCTGACTGCCCATAATATTTTTATTATAGGCTTAGCTGCCTGTAGCATTTTTCCTCTGAAGAAGTAACCCAAACTGCCATGGGGGTAATGGGCGATGACTGATCTGGCTTATTCAGGCTGAAGGGGGTTGTAGTCGTTGAATGGCAGTTAGGGATACTCTGCAGAGCTTTTTACTAGCGGCCCTCAGTAGATAGCAGGCATTTTCATCTTGGGTAGGTGTACAGCTTTAAGTCTAAAAGAAATGAAGGCAAAGAATCAAGTATGTAGGAGTCAAATAATATAATCAACAAGTTATTTATGAGTATAATTTTAGTAATGGCTTCCCATAAGGAAGATAAGGATAAGGTCCAGGGAATTTTAGAAACTAACATGTCATTCATTTGTCATACACACATTTAGGTTTTACAGTTGTATAAGTACCTCTTGTGCTGTTAGAATGTCTACTGTCCTCTGATTTTGGAGGATGGTCTGTTTTATTAATTTTACCTTTTTATTTAGGAGAGAGATCCAGCTGCGGTATCATTTAAGGCCAGTAGAGTATAGTTAATTATGGCCCTAATATGTGTACTATAACCTTTTTCTGGAAAAGATCTGGTAGATCTCAGAAAAAGGAATCTAAAAAGAATTTAGTATATTTATTATAATGCCTTAGGGTCTGGCACCTTTTAGGCAAGAACAAACTTTAATCAAAGCATGCATAATCAAAGTGTAAAGCATGTATAATCAAAGCATGAGCAGTAGGGCTGACGGTTAAGTTTAGAAACTGCTTTTAGGTTATAGCAATTGTAACTCATTGGCTCTTAGGTCCTTTTGTTGATGGACATTACACAAATTTTTGTTTAAAAATTATCATTTGACTGATGACCTCATGTTGGTTTGACTTAAATCTCCTGGCTGGAGCACAAGAAAAAGGCAGATGTCTGGATCTGAAAGAAAATATTTAACATCATAAACAATCCCAATTTTATATTTGAAGGCATGAATAAACCATCAGATCAGCAACAATGAATTGTCTTAGTCATATGAACTTTAGTTGGGGTGTCCCCCCTAAGGCTGTGGAGATCATTGGGGTCTCTGATTAATGAATAAGAGCTGGTTAAAGTTACTTTCTTATTCATCAATTGAAGTCTTGTCCAGTGTCTCCTCACGTCAAGGGATTTTGTTTAACCTGTTTTAGCATCATTTTGACCAGCTGGCAACCTTGGTTGAAGCATGGTTTTTAAATCTATAACCCAAATAAACCTTGATTAAATGATTTGAAAATGTAAAAGAAGAAGAAAAAGCATTGATGAGCTCAAATAAAAAGGAACAGCTGTCTACAGAACAAACAAATGGACAAAACATGGACAGATGATCTGTACAGTATGAAAAGACTGGACAGACAACAGATATATAGGCTGACAAACATCTTACAAAATCAGAGTACACTCAAATATAATGGGCCAATTTGAACTATAATAAATAAACTACTGTGAACCTTTTTGTAGATTAATTAATAGAGATCTCTTGAAGTAAGAATAGCAGAAAAGGACCCTAATTTATGGTTACCCTGCGATTAGTCATTAAGAGGAAAAAAGAATATGAATATGAACTAATCCCTCGGAGCCAGCCTGTTCCTAAAGCGGAAATAGGGACTGCTGAGAAGACTGTGGAGTGGGAGGTGTAGATGGCCGCCAAGCAACCAACTGCCCAGCAGTGGTCTATGGGCAATTACCAGGTGATTGACCACCATGCAACAGGGAAGCACAAAATGGTGACTGATTATCATGAGACCTACAAGATGGCTGCTGCTGGTCCCATGATGAGGGACTGCAAGATGGCAGCCATTTACCCTGTGACCTGTTACAAGATGGTGGAGTATAGTCACATGGAGGAGGACTGCAAGATGGCAGTTGTCTTCCATGTGAGCTGCAGCAAGATGGCTGCTGAAGACCATGTGGTATGAGATTGCAAGTTGGCGGTCAAATACCATGTGGTCTGCTAGGTGGCTGGAACACACAAGATGGGATATGGCGAGCCAGTGGGGAAAATGGCAATGCAGAAGTAGGGGACAAAGAAGAAGAGCCATCTAATGGAATAGATGGCTCAGGTGGAGGGGATCAAGAAATCTGAGACAGGGGAGAATAATTAAGGGGAGGATTAAAGGCCACGGAGGGTAAAGAAGGGGGAGAGAATGGCGCAGGGTGCACAGAAACCTCTGGCTGAGAAAGCTGCGGGATTTGGTCCTGGAGATACAGGGCAGGAGCCGTACAGACAGGAGATGCATCATCTAAGGGATCTGGTGGGGAGGGAGGGAGAGTTCCTGGTGGAGCAGAGTGAGCCAGAAGTATTTGGGCCATCATAAAAGACAGAGAGAGAAGAGCACATCCTCAAACTGAAAAAGGCCTAAAAATGAAGTGTTTCTGCCAACTTGCACCATTGTGACACAAATATAAATAAAAGATCAGCTTTTTGGCTTTCATAGCCTTCTTGAGGCCAAGAGCACCACGGTTATGAACCAAGCACCCCAGAGGTGTGTTTTTTGGAGTACAGGAAATGGTCCCCATGACCGAATTATAAGTGTGATAGCTCGGACCCCGGAATAAAATCCAAGGAAGCAAGAGGTTTAATTTGGGGAGCAAAGGCTTTATTCAGGCGGCCTGACTACGACGCAGTCTCCTCAGGATCGACCCGAAGACTGCACGCCTCACAGCTAAGGGAAGTGGCTTTTAAAGCTAAAAACCACAGGAATGCTGTCACTGTTGACACAGCCAGATAGAAGTTGGGCCACACAGAACTTTTTGTAATTTTCTTTTTAGGTTAAACATTTCTCAAAGATCAGCACTATTAGCACATTTTATGGTAGACCTCCAGAATTTAGGACAGCCCACCGGGGAGGGAAGGGGGTTGTGAGGTTGATTTCCAGTAAAACGAAACTTAAGCAAGAAACCGAAACTTAGGCCTTTTTGGGAAAGGGGCTACACATACAGAACAGAATGGCTGCGCTTAGGTTAGCCTATAACAATAAGTAAGCTAAGAGAACAACTTTGCCTCGGGACATAAGAGCTTTAGGTCTCCCCCAAAGAACGCGGAAGCTGTCCTGCGTCACACCTATCAAAAAGTCGTCCCCTGTTTTAAAGTGTGACGTGGAAAGTCCCAGCACCATTCTCCTCAGCCATCACCCAAGAGTGTGGGGCGGGGTCCCGGGAACAAAAAGAACAGTTTTGCCTCAGACTGTATGACCTAAGGGGCGTGAAAACTGCCATCTCCTTTTTTTTTTTTTGTACCGGGGATCGAACTCATGACCTCACGCTTGCCAGGCAGGCGCTTAAGCCACTGAGCTAAATCCCCAGCCCTTAGGCCATCTCTGTCCAAGGACAGCAAGGATAGGTTTTCTGATGCAAGCTTGCAGATTTTAGAGACGGAATCAAAAAACCCCGCGTGGCAGCTCACCTGTGATGAGTTAGGAAGGTCCATGTTGCATGCGGATTAGCAGCAGCAAGTAAACAGTCCCAGAGGAAGGAAAGGTGGTTCACAGGCAAGGGAGCTCGAACTGGGAGTGGCACCCAGGAGCTAGCACTCTGCCACCCGAGTCACAGCACCATTATGTTAGAGTACTGTGGCACAGTAGAGAAGCAAAAGTACAGAATGAACAGTTTTATTGAGTTGAGGACGTGGAAAGGAGCACACAACCCATGGTGGCTGAGCTGTCTCCTTCGCCCAGATACAGAGAGGCAGAGGGTTATGGGACCGCTGAATGAAGTGGTGCATGGGGCAGATGTTTATGACATGTGAGGAACCAATTAGAATTGTCTGCCCATACAAACAGGAAGGGGAGTTGCAATTAGGGCTAAAGAACAGGCAGGAAGTGGTAAGCATTTCCCTTTGGCCTTCCGCCACGTTCATTCGACCACCACTGTAACTGTACAGTAATTTATACTGGGACAAGAACCTTTCAAAATTTAACTGAAAACAACAAAAAAAATCTGGGAAAACCCACAAACACTTGAAAATTAAACAATGCACAACAGGATAAATACAGGTCAAAGAAGAAATTATAAGAGAACGTAAATACTTTAAATGGTTTAAAAATGGAAAAGCAACACGTCAAGGTCTATGGGGTAGCACTAAAGCTATTAATGGATTGAATTTGACAACATTAAGTACAGAGCTAGTAAGCATCTAAAATTGGGGTCTTTGGCCTCCACCTTAAAGATCTAGCAAAAAAGAACAAATCAAACTCAGATTAAGCAAAATAAAGAAAATAATCAAAATAAGACAAAAATCAATGAAAACCCTCAATGGAATCAGATTTGATTATTTGAAAGTATCCATATAATTGTTGGTAAATCATGAGCCAACCCCCCCCCCCCAAATAGCAGACTACAAATCACCGGTATCAGAAATGAAAAAGAAGGTATCAATATAGACATACAGAAAAACAAAGGGATATTAGGGGATACTGGAAACTGATTTATATCTGTTAACCTCAGAACTAAAAGCTGGGTGTGGTGGTACGTGCCTAGAATCCCAGAGTTTGGGCAGCTCAGGCAGTAGAATTGTGAGGTCAAGGTCAGTTTGAGCTACAAAGTGAGTTCAAAGCCAGCCTGAACTGCATAGTGAGACTGTTCTGAAGAGACAAAACAACAACAACAACAACAACAATTTAAAAACTAAATGAAATGAATTTCTTGAATAACATACATTCCAAAGAACACTTAATAAAAAATTAGAACAACCCAAGAATGTTTATAGAAATTGAATTAAAATCCTCTCATGAGGAAAATCCACTGCTTTTTAATTCTATTGATCCAGTGGTAAATTACTTCAATAACAAAAGGGAAAAATAGTCACACTTCTACACAAACTTCCAGGAAAGACAGCAGGTACATGAACCTTTGTGGAACTGGAATGACCCTGACATCAAAGCCAGACAAATATTATAGAAGAAAATAAAACATGTGCTAAAATTCTTATGACTGATTTTAGGTATTTGATTTGGAAATATATGAAATAAATAAAGCTTTAGTATCAATTGTGATTCACCTCAGAGAGGAACATTTGGAATTCAATTGAAGCAATTAAACTTATTAACAGACAGAAAATATGATAACTACATGATCACCTCAATAAATGCAGAAAATAATTCCAAAGATTCAGTACTTATTTAAGGCTTTTTAAAAAATCACAGTCAAGTAAAAAAAAGAACGAATTTTCTCAAATACACAAAACACACAAGAAAAGGAATTATCTTAGTTCAATAAAGCAGATCTATGAAATTGTACAACAAATATTCTTCATGTTGAAAAAATCACCCTTAGGTGAAACGAGACAAAAATAGTTTCTTTCATTTATTTTATTCATTATTTAACTAAAGATTTTATCCAGTGCAATGTGACTTCAAAAAGAAATGAAAGCATTCCAATTGGAAAGAAATAAAACTGTCATTACTTATAAATAGCCTACTTATTTCTGTAAAAGCCATAAAGAATTCACCAAAACCCATCAGAGTTAATGTAAATTTATCAAGATATTAGAATAAAAAATCAATATATGAAAATTGATATTTTATACAAGATATACATAGCGATCCTGTGCTTCAAAGTATCTTGGCCTTGCATATAATCTTGCGATGACTCAAAAAGGCATAGATGATCCCATGCTTAGAAGAGTCAATAAAAAATCCCAGGTGAGTGGCACTAATAATCCCACCGCTTCCTTCCATCCCACAGAGAAATATGCAAAACCAGTCATTATGAATTTGTAGTCCCCAACAACACTCTAATCTTGGCCACAGTGGAACGTTCTTTTTCAGTGTGTTAGGACTGTCCAGATTTCCCCCCAAAGCCTCATGAAGTCATAGGGCTTTTTCAGGGGTGGCTGAATCTAGAGAGTGTGATGCTGGAATTAAGGGTGTGTGACTCCTAAATCAGTCCGTGAGTGGTCTGGCACGGTTCTGTCTAGGATCAAGGGTGTGAGTGCTACACCCACCATAGGAAGGTAGCCTGCGCGTAAATGCAAAGGTACAGCAAGAGTCGGGTCTCCTCCCTTGTTGCTTTGCTACCTGCTGTCTGCCGTCTCTTCTACCTTGACTGTCTCCTTTGACAGCCTGCTTTGGAGCCCACTAGTTGTAGACTAAAACCTCTACAAACTGTGAGCCAAATAAACCTTTCTCCCTTTAGCTTTGGGTTGTGGGTATTTTGTCTCAGCAATGAGAGAAATATCTAAGCATGCGGATGGACCATTTCACAATCTGACCACACTGTGAGCTGTAAAGCAAAGCCCAATGTGTTTGACAGGATACAAAGCACAGGCTTGTTCTTTGAAAACAGTGCACATAAACCAATAATTAGTAGTTAACAGAAGATAACAAAGACTTCTTTGGGATCTAAGAGACATCCTTCTAAGTAACCATATGGAAAAGAAATCATAATGGGAAAGTGAGGATATTTACGCTGAAATATATTGAATGTGCAAGACCATCAAGACCTTTGGATGCACAAAGCTGGCTCAGAGAAACTGACAACTTCAAACGCGTGTGTTGGCAGTGAAGAACCAGAACGTCGATGCCTACATGAAAGACGCCTACAGAAGCTAAGGAAAAAGAAAGCCCGCATACAGTGGGGTCTAAGGGAGCCCCTATAACAAGGTGAACAAAATCGGTAATTCATAAGAAGGTTTTTAAAAAGAAGACTATCAAGTTAGCAGCATGAGGAATGAAAAGAGAGGTCAAGACCAAGTCCTTAGTTTTGAAAAGTATGTCATAATAACAGAAAGATACTACACACTGCTTTATGCTGAATCTGACAATTTAGAGGAACTGAACTAGTATCTTACAATATTTTACCAAATTAAACTCCCCAAATTGGTCCCGTGGCCGTTGGTTGGTTGGTTGGTTTATTTTGAGATGAGGTCTTACTATCCACCACCATGCCAGGCGCCTCTGTGTGTTTTCATAAATGAACATGTGATTCTTGAATCTCCATAGAAAATAGTCCTGGTCCCCATTGCTGGGCTCTTCCGCTTGTTTCAGGAGATGATATTCAGTTTATTCAAACTCTTTCAGCAGAGATGGAAGCTTCGTTCCGAGACCAGCACAAACCCGATGCTGGAAGTTGACAGGGACATCACAGGAGAAGAAAATCAGAAACTAATATCTTTTTAGCAGTACAGGCATAATGGCAATAAACAAAATATTAGAAAAACGGACTTGATAATACAAATGAATGGGACATCATAACCAGGTGAGATTCATTCAAGACCATAAGGCCAGGGTAATATTGAATATCAAACTACGTGCATTCTCTTTTTATCAAAATGAAGAAAAAATGATTAATTGACTATGAAAAAGGTTTGAAAAAAAAGGCTTGAGACAAATTTCACTCAGCACACCTAAAATAGAGGAAAAACCCTCAACTAGATGGGGAGAATCTGCAAAATGGGCACAAAGTGCAGGGGTCTTCACAGTGATTACTGTGTGCTTCTCTGAGATGGGAGAGACACAGAGGCCGGTCTCCTCCTTCGAGGCAGCATAAACCTGGAAATCCCAGCCAGGTCAGTGGTGGAGAAAATAAAAGTAAGATGTGTAAGGATAGGAAAGGAAGGAGTAACAATGCCACCTACACAGTCGGCTAGACTGGATGCAGGCCAGATGCAAGGAATCTGCAAACTACCGACAATATGTAAATTTTGACGTGGTTACTGGATACAAGACTCATGTATAAAACATGAGCATTATTTCTTAAAATCATAAAATGAAAAATGAAGAGTGAAATACTAAAGCTGATGAAGAAAACAAAAGAGATTATTTTCATTTCTTTCGAATACAAAGGTTTTGTTTTAAATGGACCCAAAAAATAACAAAAGAAAATATCATTAATTTGCAATTCATTGAAATGATAAAATTCTTTTCATTGAAAAAATCTCCATTAAGGAGAATAGAAAGGCAAGCTACAGAACTGGATCCAGCATTTGCAATAGAGAGAAGATTTTTATTAATAGCTCTCCCATGCAAAAGAAAATATAGAGACAGAGAGACAGAGAGACAGTCTGCAAATCAACGACAAAAATAATAAAAATAATGGGCATTTACTTTGAGGACAACTAGCAGTCACTTCATAAAAAGAGTACCCAAATGACAAAGACGCTATGAAAATCTCCATGTCATTGCTCATTAGCATATGCAAATTAAACCGCATCGTGCTGCTCCTGGATAGGCTTCCACGGGAATGACTGGGGTTAGGGCCGCAGGCGGGTGGGAGGGGCGCGCCGGAGGCTCACACACTCCTGACTGGAATGCAGGTTGGCACAGCGTGGGTCCCCACGGGCCAGCACCCATGCAGCTGCCACAGAACCATGAGAATCAGCGCGCATGCGCGCCATGCAGCTGCGCCTGTGCTCACAACCTTCCAGTTGTATTTCCTACAATACAGCGCAAGGACAGCCCGAAGGTTTGCTGGTCACACACAAAGGTAAACCTGCGCGTCCTTGGTCCTTACCTGTCCATGGCGTGCCGGGGCAGCTGCTGCAGCCCTCAGCGTCCTCCTCCCCTACTGGGGCTGCTCTCCAGGACACAACAGTAAGCGTGGTGGTTAGAGATCGGCGCCTCCCTTACACTGTGCTGTGCTGAACACAGGGCATCCGAGTCAGGCTCCACAGAGCTGCTCCCGGAAGCCTCTCTCCTTGGCTGGCAGGACGCCACGCCCTGCACCTTTGCAGGGCAGAGTTCCCTCTGGTGACTCCTCTTCCTCCGACAAGGACACTAGACTTAGTTAGGCCACCCTGGGTCCTCCTCAGTCTTTATAGCTTCCCTAACGGCCCAGGTGCGGTGACGTGGGGTTAGAGCTCAACCTGACACTTATGAGGGGACGCCGACCCTCGCCCGAGTTCAGATCCACTGTGAGTCTCCACATGCAGGCCTGGACCAGGCACCCTGCGCCTTTCACTGCCTACACTATCAGCGGAATTGCTTTGCATTGTGCAGCACCCGCCACACATACGTGCACGTGCACACACGTGCACACCTGTCTTTACAGACGAGCACGCCACTCACCTGCTCAGATTGCCACGGTTTGCTCCCGGAGCCCGGATCCCTCCATTCCACAGTTACCGCAGGGGCGAGAGCCCGGGCGTGATTCGGGCCGGAGGCAGGACTCTGCTCAGTACTGTCATGTACGCGGTCTCTAAGAACATTCCAAATAAAGCCGGCACGAAGAGCGGGGCTAGCAAGGACCACCTTTAGAGTCTGTGTCTATTTCTGATTTGATGTGGCCTCTGATCACCACCAATGACAGCACATTCCCCGGGTGTGAGCGCTGCTGGCAGCGCCGCCTCTTTATTTCTGGGTGCTCCGTTTCTGGGCAGCAGACTGTGCTCCTCAGGGCCGACTCACATGGCTGTTCCAGTGCACAGGTAGTTTGCGGAGCGCAGGACGCGCCCCATACGGCTTCCCACTGAGGTGGGGGTGCCTAGGTTTCCCAGAAGAGCCGAGTGGTCCCAGAAGGGGCCCGTGGAATCTTGTGCCTTTTCATTCTTTAAAAACAGATGAGTGGAAACAGTCAGGTGGAAACAGGCTGACTCAGGCTGCATGCTTGATAATCTGACCCATAACAACGGATGTGAAATCGGACGTGGAGGCAAGCAGGACGTGGCTGTGCTGGGCTCCTGGCTTCTGCTGTCACCCAGGGCACAGCATGGCCCGGCACTTGTGCATCCCCCCGCACGAGTGTGGCTGTGACCAGGAGGACAGTGTCCCGGTAGGAGCACCCCTGTCCTTGAGGACGCTGTGACACCGCAGGGGGACACGTGCTCCCTCCAGTCATTCACACGTCTCCTCCTCAGGTATTCGCTGACCACCTGCCTCGTCCCAAGTCCCACTACCAGAGACAGGGACACTGTGGCTTGCGGCAACTCCAGTGACCACCTGCATCCCCGGGAGGATGCGCAGAGGGCCATTTTGGTTCACTCTGCCCCTGGGTGAGTGGTGTCGATGTCAGTGCCGTGAGTTCCAGCCCTTGTTTTCTCTGTGTCTCTCTCTGACACTCCGGTTGCTCAAACTTTCTTTTTTTTCATGTATTTTAAGTGGAAATTTTTTCCCAAAGCAGAAATACCCTCCAAGGATGAACCCTCGTCAACACCAGAGTCCCCAGCGCCAAGCTCTGGGATGGAGGGCAACTGCCAGAGGAGTGATGGAGGCCTTTCGAGGGTGGGGACACCCACTGCGCAGGGTGACAGTGTCTGGAAGTGTGACTGCTGCCCTTGGGTAGCGATCTCCTCAGACAGCATTGCGCACTTGGTTCTTGGTCCTCCCGTCCTTTGCCTGCAGATGAGGAAACTGAAGCCGCCTGCATCGCAGCGCACTGGGCCCCAGCCTGAATACAGCGTGTTCTCCGCCACTGCCCCGGAGCAGCTGAGCACGGTGGCTTCATCTGCAGCGTTCACCGGCATGAAAGTTTGGGTTTTGCAGACACCTGTTAAAATCTAATCACAGCATGAAAAGTTAAACTGGCTAGAGTTAAGATTTTTATGAATAATGGAATAATTCTGTCTTTGGGGGAAGTTGACGGCTGCCCTGGGGCCCGAGGTGAGGACACAGTGGCACAAACGCTCCCCAATGTTCGAGCTAAATTGGAGAACGAGTGGGTTTGCTCCGGTTACCTACAGGCCCGGCCACCCAGTCCTGAGCGACCTGCAAGCCAGGCAGCGCCACTGGGAGCCCCGAGCCCAGGCTCAAGACTTCCTGGGAGCCCCCCTGAGAGCAGTGGCCAGGTCCCAGCTCAGGCACGTCTGTGATTTGCAGGCAGGAAGTCTGGCCAGGACAGATAAACCCCAGAAAACACTGGGACAAGTCCTGAGCAAGGAAAAGGATGGCTGTGTCAAGACCAACACCAGTACCAAGCCCAATCCCAATCCCAGTACCAATACCCCCGAGCAGTATATTCATTATGTGTTAGGAATCACTTGCAATTTAAGAAAGGAAACAATCTCCATAAGTAAAAGCCATCCAGTCATTCCAAGACTTCCAGGCCTGTGCAAAACCAGTACATGGCCCCGCCTGCAGGCTGTGGACACCAGCATACGTCCTCTGAAAACCTGTGGTCAAGCTCCCCTCCCAATGGGTGAGGTGGGACTGCGCTGGGCCACACCTCAGCCCATCTCCAGCTATAGATCCCCCACAGCCCCAGGACCTTCAGAGACTTGGTCCCGTCCCTCTTCTCCCTGGATGCCTCCACTCTGAGGAATGGCCCTCACCTCTGTCACTCTCAGTAAATCTTCCTCCTGCTGATTAGCTCTTTGTTCAGGACGCCAGGAAGCTACAGACAGCTTAGCTGAGACCTTGTGTCCAGTAGTGGGTTAATGCTGGAGGGAACCAGGACCCCACGGTAGCTGCCCGCAGTAGGCACCCATTGCTGCCAGGCAGTGCCTGTGGGAGTGGGGAATTGACCCTCAGCCAAGGCCCCAAGGTCTGCCGGGGCAAGCTCCTCTCCTGACGCTGTGGTGGGAGGTTCTCAGAGCCACTCTGAATTCCACGAAAAGCCAGACACGGAGCAAGCACAGGCCCTGAGACTCACCCACAGGCACACCCGAAGAGTTTCCAGCAGGCATGCAAAGCCAAGTGTACGCACACATGCTCAGAACAGTGTGAGCCACCAGGGCCTCGAGAGCAGCCCGCGCGTCTGCCAGCCGATGGGTGGGTGGGGCACTCACGGCGTGTTGCATCCTGTTCTGTAGGGAACGATTAGGAAGGAGCACATGGAGACACAGGATGCTGAACCGAAGCCACCCACAAAGGCCATGTGTCACGCAGCTCCAGTTCGGGGACTGAGACGGGACTCCAGGACAGGGACTCTGGATGGGGACTCCAGGTCCCTCCCTAAGGGTGTAGGATGGGGAGAAGGCTCCCACCTCCCTGTCCGGCCACTGACATGGGTGTGGCTCCCTTGGTCTCTGCTTCCTGGAGTTCCAGCCTCGTGCGATGTCACAGGGCAGTATGCTGGCCACCTGGGGCGGGGCCTGGCTTGCAGGGGTGCGGGGCTCCCCAGGCTCAGCGACACAGAGGCAGCAATGGATCCGGTGGCCCACAGCCCAGGGTCCACAGGCCCTGCTCCCAGGGGAAGAGCCGGGGGCGAGGTGGAGCCCAGGTGGAGCCGCAGCCTCCGTGAGTGCTGCAGGCCACGGCTTCAGGAGCCACAGGCCACACTGTGGCCACTTCTGGCAAGGCACGGCTGGGTGATGCTGAGGCCAGGCTGGTCTCGAGCTGGGTTTTGCCGGCGTTTGTGCTGCGGAGAGGCACTGCCTGGGACACCGGAAGTGAAAATGCTTGGGCCGGGCTCCACACCAGCCTCAGCCTGCGGCCTGTTCCTGTCACTCTCCTTTTAAAACTGTGTGCTGCTAGTGTTTTGCACACTTCCTGTCCTCTTTTTTTTCCAGTCCTGGCATTGAACTACAGCCTCAGCTCCTTTCATTCTATCTTATTTTGTCTTTCACGTTAGAGACAGGTCTCACTGGCAGCCAGATGCTAAGTTGCCCAGGCTTGGTTCCAGGTTCCAGCTTCCACATGCGGGGCCACAGGTGTGGCCCACCAGGCCTGGGCCCTTTTTCCATTTTTTTTCACCCCTCCTCACCTCAGTTAACATAAATGGCTCTTGGCAGAGACAGGATCTCAGGGTGGCCTGTAACAAGGACACCGCCCCGTTCCCGCCTCTGTCTCTGTCTCTGTCCCTCACCGCCACAGTCCCTCTGTCCTCCTTCTCGGCTGCCTGCCTGTTGCCCCTCAGGGGCTGCAGGCCCAGGAACTGTCCTGGATGCATGCTGGGCACGAGCTCTCCCGGGAGCCCGGAGAGCGCGGCTGCGTAATTAAGCGGCAAGCAGCTCGTCTCCACGGTGCGGGGCGCCAGGAGGGTGGGGGCCTCATTACCCGCTACAGAGAGCCGTGACTGGACACTGTGGTCAGGCCTCTGGTGGCCCCTTTGTCGCTGCCGTGCAAGGAGCGCTCTTTCTGTCAGAGCTGGCTTCGCCAAATGTTATCATCTTAAAAGCCGTGAAAGAGAGGAGCTGGGCCTAGGGGTATACACAGTCCCATATGCCTGCGACAGAGAGACAAGTGTAATGCTAGACTATTAGAGTGACACATAAGATCACCGCTGCCCGACACGAGGCAGCTGGGGGGATTATGTGGGACAGGCTGTCATGCCATGAAATTTTCAGAAATCTGTTAACCCCAGCTCAGACCCGGTGAATATTTCATCGGCCAACACAGAGGAAAAGCGTATTTATTAACCATGGAAGATCCAACCGGGAGGCACGGCAGACGAAAGGTGGCCAAGCAGGCCTGCCCAGGGCCTGCAGGGTGACCAGGCTGCAGTGGACAGGGAGGCCTCCTGCTGGGAGCCCAGGAGGCGCGTGCTGGTGCCATCGCAGCAGGCACACCGTGGAGAGCAGGGACGCGGCCCACTTGGGTAGGGGACACTTTGTGAGGACCTCATGCTCCCCAGCTGCTGGCTATCGGGACTGGGACCCTGGGAACACAGAGCAGCCACCACCTGCAGATGTGGGCAGACAGTAGGGTGGGCTCTCAATGCAGTCTTCAGAAAACGAGGGGCCTCGCTGGGTGTGGGGCTCCATTACCTGCAATCCGAACCGGAAGGAGAGGCGGGTTCTGAGGGAGACTGTGGGGACCACGCATGATTCAGAGTGAGCTGCACGCTGGACAGAGCCCGACCCTGCCGGGTCAGAGGATATAGAGTGGCCAGGAGTGTTCTGAGAACAGCTACACCTGGACCAGAGGTCTTCTCACTCCCTGTTGCAGAGACCGCGGGACTGTCCCCTTGGGGACTTCACTGTGATTTTCGAATTTGTTCAGGAGAAAGGAGAGCAGAATGCTGGTGGGCAATGCAGTCAGCTGAGGCAGGACAATCTCTGGCAGGTTGGGCTGAGCAAACAGGGTGCACTGGACCTCTGGGTGCCCTCCGCAGGCCCTCTCCTCCGCCCCCTGGGGGCAGGCCTGCTCTTACTGCGTCTGGGTTTCCCACCTTGCTCAGGGAAGCTGAGGTCAGTGGAGACCACAGTTGGGAATGTGCTGGGGTTTGCAGCCTTCCACGTCATCCTGGGGCTGGATCGGCTCCCTAAGAGACCCACAAACTCCGGGTCGCCTCTGGCTGTCTGAATGAATCAACTCTTCCATGCAGTAAATCTCTACCCCAGGTGAACCCCGACCACACCCAGGTTAACGTGACTGACCTTCCTTTTCAAATGAATAAACTCCATAGAAGACACGGAGGCTCACAAAATACCTGGCTTACTTAAAACAGCTCATTCGCAGCCTTGCTTCCTGCACACACACACACACACACACACACTCACACGTAGTGCACAGCCAGCCCCACCAGGCTTTCTGCAAATTGCCTAGATTACCGAGATAACGTTTGCCCACCAATGTCACGGGGTCATGGAGAAAACCAACACAATATGCTTCTCCAAACCCAGCCCATCTGAACACAGACGCCCGGTGAAAGCAGAGCCCAGGGGGTGCGGGGCAGAACAAAAGCAGCCCTCTGCTAATTGACTGAAAAATTAGCCAGGTTGCCCTCTGGGAGACACAGGAGGCTGCAGCAGATGGAGCGGCAGGGGCAGCACCGCTCAAGGGCTCCCGAAGACCTGCTGCGGATCTGCCGCAATTACGGGTCACAACACGGCTCTTGTTAACAGAGCAGCAGCTCGACCAACGGGAGGAGGAGGCCGGGAAGGTCACAGATGTGCCGTAAATCAGCGTCCCCACCCTGCAAGCGGTGGGGGCTGTGAGGTGCTTAGACTCGGCCCGGGCTGCTGGACGGGTTTTGTTTCCCTTGTCAGACGTCGCCTCCAGCCCGAGCCGGGCCTGGCCCAGCCGTCTTTGATTCTGGTGACCTGCAATAATCTCTGCGCCTGTGCGGTCTTCTCCAGCTCTGGACCCGGGATTTCTGGGCCACAGAAGCATGTGTGCCATTGCTCTCTGTAAATGTGTGCGTGTTCATGCACACAACACACACACATGCACACGCATGCACACCCACACACGCAGACACACAAGGAGCTCTCCAAGACTAAGTCGCTCTGGGCAGGGTGAGCTACGCTGTTCCTCTAACAAGAAATGAACCCCGCGGCCGGGACTAGTGGAGGCTTAGGTCATGCTTCCTGCACCCCGTGGACGGATAGCCCTGCGGACGTCCTGGGGTACGGGATGCTGCGGACACGGTGAGAGAGAGTGGACGGGTGCCGTGGAGCCGCCTGACTCTGCCCCTTTGTCTCCTGCCAGGAGAAATAAACGTCCAGGGGAGTGAAATAGGAATGCGGATCCATGCAGACGCAATCTGAGAAGCGGACAGATCGCCAGCGCAGGTCTGCTTCTCAGCACCCTTCCGGGTCTAATTTCTCCATAACACACTCGCCGTCGGGTTATTAACCCAGACCCAGACCCTCATCTCCACTGCTCGACCCACAGCGTGAGGGACGTGTGGAAGCCATGTCCCGAGAGGCGAGCGTGCACACGCACACAGGACGCTTTTGTAAAAACGTGGATGCCCTGCGTATCTTTATGCATTTTTTATGTGAAGTTTAACATGTATTCTGTGTAACAGAAAAGGCTTCAGTCATTTGTCAGAAATTGCCTACATGATATAAGTGAATTCTGGGGGAGAAAATAACATCAGAGAAAGCATCTATAATTTGGCAAAAATAACCAATCCCATCTCGCTTTGTCTGCCCCTTTATCTGTCCGTGCTGAAAGGTGATGTGATTTGGGGGACCCCACAGTTTTGCATTTGGCCCATTGCTCTTCGTGTTATTGCCACTGGCCCGGCTGCGCCACCCCACTCGCCATCCTCTGCACCCTCGGCAGCCTGAGCACTGGTTTGTCCGTCCGAGGATTTCCGGCAGACGCAGGTGGGATGGCACAGCGAGACACCTTCTCTCCTCTCACTGTGGGCCTGTGAGCACCTCCGGGTGCTGTGCACGGCAGCCATCTCCTTTCCACCGCCAAGCAGTAATCTACAGAGCGGGCATCCTGCAGCTTGCAAATCCGTTTCCCCAGCGCAGACGCTGCGCCATTACTAGGAAAGTTGCCGTGCATCCTGTAATTTCCTTGGGTAAACACACATCCTCATGTCTCTCCACCCAGTTCCAGGGGTGTGCTCCCGGCAGGGGCTGTCTGTGGTGGGCTTTGGGAGGCTCTGAAGACCCTTCTCCAGAGCAGTAGGGTCATTCTTCCAGGACGGCTTCTGGGCTGGATTCGTGTCATCACAGTTCAGCCGGGGTTCATTCTGTTTCCGTGCTGGCTAGCAATCCTGCATATCTTTCCGCCTGTTTACTAGTTGTCTGTGTTCTCTTTGATGGGATACCAATGCAAAACTGTGGACGATTTGAAGTTGAATTTTTAGTACTGTGGTGAGACTTTTGTGTATGGCCTAGATAAAAATACGCTGTCAGATACCTGATCACAGATATATCCTCCCAAGCTGCGTTTCTCATCATCCTTCTCCCCCCAGTATTTCCCCAGTATTCCCCAGAGCCTTGCCACTGAGCTTTTATTTACTTATTTTTCAAATTTGAGACAGAGTATTGCAAAGTCATACAGATTGGGCTCAAATTTGTGATTCTCCTGCCTCAGCCTCTGAGTGCTGGGATTACAGGCGTGCACCATCACGCAGGGCTCCGGGTTGTTCTCTGAATCCAGTGTTCCACAGAGCAGGCTCTGAATCCAGCCTGCATGGGAGAGTAGCAGGTGTTCACGGCGTGGGGGTCACCGCAGTCTTCCCCCCACCAGGGCCAAAGGTGAAACCACCTTTCCGTTCTTGACTGATATTTTGTCTTTGCTCTCTCTTTTCTCTTTTCCTATTTGTTGAAATTTTACTAGTTTTTTTTTGATGGTTTAAAAAGTAGTCTTCAATGTTTGTCATTTTCCTGTCATTCTTCTGCTTCCATCTTCTTAGGTTTCTGCCCTAATTTCCGTATTTTTGTCACGCATCAATATGTGTTTATGATGTTCTTTTTTTCTGAGGGTCCTAAAGAACATGCATGTGCCCTGGCTGTAGAATTTTATTTTTTACTTTCTTGTAGACACTAATACTTAACTTCCCCTCCAAAAATTATTTCAAGTACATCTCACAAATTTGATATGGACTATTTTAATTTCCTTTTTATTTCACACATTTATGTCCTTTAAAATTTTCTCTTCTACTCATGGATTATTTAGAAATATATAGGTCATTTTCCAGCAGTTTGGACACTTCCTTGTTATCTCTGTTATCGATTTCCAGTAGAACTGTTTACTTCAAGAGGTGAGCTCAGTTCTCTTCACTTAGCTTGCTTCATGGCTGGGGCTGTGGATCCCGCTGGGAGGTCAGAGTGCAATGACCAGAATGCGCGGGCGACACTGGGGCGGGTAATAGCTAAATACCGATGGACCCATTGGCTGATGGTGCGGTTCTGCCCTTCTCGTTTGCACTGATTTGCTGTGTACAAGTTTTATTTGTGGCAGAGAGATAAATGCTGCTGTGACCAGCTGGAACTGTATGTTTGTCAACGTTAACTTTGAGACAGGGTTTTGCAGAGTCACCCAGAGTGGTCTCAAATTTGCAAACTCTCCTGCCTCAGCCTCCCAGAGTCCCACCAGTTTCTGCTTCCTTCTGTGAGGTGCATGGGTGACTGACACTGCTCTTCCTCCCCAGGGAAATGAGTCATGTGTCATTCTGCAGCGCTGGCTGGGGCTGGCTCTATGCTGACGTGGGCGTCTTTGGATGTGAGGACAGATGCACTGCCGCTTCGGACAGTGTCCCTCTGGGCTGTCTTCCTCCTCAGACTCCCGACTGATTTGTGCAGGTAGAGGTGGGCTTTTCCTTAGATCTACTGCAGTGACATCATACAGTCCTGTTGGGACTGTTTACTCTAACAGTAATTACTGATATCATTGTGTAATTTGTTTTCTCCTTGTTCTGTTTTTGTTCCTCAGTTTCAGCCTTCGTTCTTTCTTGAATTATTCAAACACATTTCCTATTTCATTTTGGGCCACTCTTGCAATTGTCTCTCCCTTTGTTGTTCTCCATATTAGATACATAAACACTTATAAGTTCATAGGAGATACTCATACACCTGCACATCCATGTATATTCTGTCCATATTTGTGTGTGTGCATGTGCGTGTGTGTGTGTGTGTGTAATTTGTCAGTATTTACTTTTAGAATTTGAGACAATGTATTGCTAAGTCACCCAGGTTGGGCTCAAATTTGCAGTTCTCTTGCCTCAGCCTCCCAGAGTGCTGAGATTACAGGTGTGCACTGTGTGTGTGTGTGTGTGTGTGTGTGTGTGTGTGTGTGTGTAATTTGGAGTGAGGCCTGCACTGATGGCTTAGTGTCACTATTGTACCTTACAGCCCAGCAGGCCCTTCCCCACTGTGCTGGAGTGGCCTTCCATGGGGCAGCTAAGCAGGTGAACACCCCTTGGGGAAGTGTCATACTGTTTTCCTGGACATCGGTCCCATCCCCAGGCTGCCTGGAGGACGTATTTCCCTTTCTCGCACATTCACGGATTCTGCTTCTCCTCCTCTACCTGGGCGCAAGGTCCTCCATCCTCTGCCCTTCTGCTGAAACCTTTCACAAGATGCTCAAATTTTTGTCCTCTTAGTTTTTAGACTCTTTCTTTCTTATGATTTGTCTTTGAATGTTTTTTCCTTGGCTCAGTATTATAAAGAAGTCCGTCAACTGCTTCGGTCTGCATATTAGCATCTTTCAGAAAACTTAGGAGATTTTCTAGCAAAATAGCTCAAAATGTTTTTTCAACACCAAACTCTCCTCCAGGACTCAGATGATGTAAATGTTGGGGTTTGTCACCATTCCATAGGACGAGTCACAGTTATTTTGTAATCTAATTGTTCTCCTTAAGATTTTGTTACTGTATTTTTTAGTTTTAAAATTTCCATTCTTTTTCATTTTATGGTCCACTTACTTGTTCAGACTTTCTGTTTCCTCCTGTGTTTCCAGGGGGTCATGGCTGTTTTGTGCAGTGTATGTACAATAGCTGCTTTCAAGTGTTTTTTAGATAATCCCAGCATCTGTGCCATCTTGGTGCCAGCTCCTGTTGAATGTCTTTTCATGTGAGCGCTGAGATTTTTCTGGCTTTTCTGGTGCCAAGTAATTCTGGATTGCATCCTCGACGTTGTGAATATTATGTCATAAAATTTTGCATCCTACTTAAATCTTGTGAACAATGTTGATACTTTTGTTTTATTTGGCAAGCAACCCATTTGCTAGAGGCTGCAAGCTCCTACATGCCCAGTGTATATAACTAGAAAATTGAACAAAACATATGAACGAAAAACTCTTCAGACTTTGAATGCTGTTGGGCGTTGCAGACCTATGACTCCTGGGGAAAACGGGGGAAGAGGAATGGTGTTAGCCATAGTATCACCTTCACTTTGTAAGTGAAGATGCACTTTGGGCCACAAAGCAGAAAGAAATGTCCCAAGGTACACAGGAAAAGGACACAGACACCTGCAGCAGAATGGCCTTGAACTTGTCATAAAGCTGAATGATTCCCACAGGACGTGCTCCAAGGTGAGACAATATCCCCACGGGGGCTGGGGAGACAGGCCTCAGCTCCTACCGTCAGAGTGTGGAGACCGTGCTGTCCTCCTAAGGGGGCAGCAGTGCCCACGAAGACCCTCCAAGGAGATCAGTGAACCGGAAGTAGGAAAAGCACAAAGAAACAACAAGAAAACTCAATACAATGCAAGCATCTCTGAAATAAAAACCCTAAAGTAAGGGAGAATAAAAACATGTATTGTCATAGAAAGTATGTACACATGTGCGTACACACATACTCCAAATGAAGCAGACTTTTTGGAGTATTATATTCAATCAATCAATAATAATTTTATATATTTAAGGAGTACAATGTGATATATCAATACATGCGTGCATTGTGAAATGATCAAATTGAGTTAATTAAGGTAGCAAGTCCCTCAAATAATTATCATTTCCTTCTGAGATGAGAAAATGTAAAATGCATGTTTGCCTGCTTGAAATACGCAACAAATGCCATTGAGAAAAACCTCCGTATGACGCCACAGATCACCGCGCCTCTGCCCTTCAGAGCCTGCGCAAGTCGAGCCCACGGGTCTAGAGGGCTGGCAGCCACCGCAAGGCCTCCTGGGAAGCTCGTCTGGCCAGATGGTGGTGCAGCCCCGCACCTGCAGTGCAGTGCTGTCCTTGAGAAGTCCTCGAGCTGGGGAGCTGGGGAAAAGAACTTCCCAAGCCAAAGGGGAGGAAGTTATTTGGAAAGCACTGTTCACTAAGGTGCACAGAGGTAGGGAACAAGCCTTCAGCATTTCTTAAAATCTTAAAGTCATGCCAAGTACTCTTGCTGCGCAGGCCGTGATGTTCCTCCTAAGACAGTGGCGTGGGTGAAGTGGGATCCAGGAGAATCCGGGAGTCAGGTGACGTGGTGCACTGACGGTGACTAATGTGCCACTCTAGTGTGGGATGTTCGTAAGAGGGGAAACTGAGAACAGAGCATGGTAGTGCGTGCCTGTAATCCCAGTCCTTAGGAGGCTGAGGCAGGAGGCAAGTTCAAGCCTAGCCTGGGCAACTCAGCAACTTAGTGAGACCCTATCTCAAAAGTGAAAATAAGCATTTTAAAAGGCTGGGTTGGGTCTCAATGTGAAGACCCTGGTTTCAATCTCTAGAAGCAGAAAGATGATGATGGTGATGATGATGATGTTGGTGATGATGGTGATGACAATGGTGATGGTGGTGATGGTGATGACAGTGGTGATGTAATGGTGATAGTTATGGCAGTGATGATGGTAATGATGTCGATAGTGATGGTAAAATGACAGTGACTATAGTGATGACGGTGACGGGGGAAACTGACCTCTCAATGATAAATTTACAATTTTTCTGTAAATCTAAATGATTTTTAAGGTAAAACATTTACGTGGCTAACAGGGGGTAGGGGATAGATCTTTCTCTAATGGGAGGGGCCTCAAGAGATGGAAGAAGTAGGGAGAGATAGGAAGAAAAGAGAATGAGAAAAGGAACTAAGATGTGTTATGTACATGTTCCCTCTCCACACAGGAATGTGACCATTGTTTCCTGGGAGCATTTGCTAAACTAAAAAATAAAACAAAGAAGAAAATAAAGTTAAACTCATTACAGTGAGAACTTACGCTCTCTGTGGTATTTCGTTTCTCTGAACAGCTGTCCCCCACGCAGCGTGGCGTAGACAGCGTGTGTCTTAACTGCCTAACAAACCCTGTTCCCGCCTCTCCCTGAATACCCTGAAAAGCTTTTCCCCCAATGAGAGTCAGTGAAACCACAAATTTATTTTACGAAGGGCAGGGGTTAAGTTCTCTATTTCAGTCCAGGGATCCCCCACACCCAACATGGCCACATTTATCTTGGGGACCAGAAGGGTGCGAGAAGAGGGGCATCACAGCTGTCTCTCCCACCATTCAGAGACGATGGCTCTTCAAACCACGGAGCCAGTATTGCTGTCTCTCCTTAGGTCAGTCAGGGCAAGACTTTGGGTCCACAGCTAGGCAGGGTGAGCACCCGCTCAGCCTGAAGCAGTCACATGGAGGCAGCCCCTTAGGCCTCCTGCGACCCCTTGGGAATAAGGGACCCAAGCTGGGGCACGTGGGGGTAGAATGGCAGGAATAAGAAGTAGGTACAAAGAGATGATGGAATCAAGATTGTTAAGACTGTATTTCTAAGAACTGCAGTTTCAGGACACGGACAATTTATTTATCTATTCTTCTTTCTCTTCTCCCAGAACATACTCCCCGGGGCAACTCTCTCACTACACACAGTTCTGCCTCTTACCTTTTTACTTGCAAGTGGTCCCCTCCCACCTGTGAACAGGTCACCCTTTCACCTGGGGTCCCACAGGATTGGACCAAGTTTTGATAAAAGGAGAGGACTGGAGATTGAACAGACACGTCACCAAAGATTCACGAGCAGCCAATGTACGTGTGAAAGGACCATGAACGTCACTAGCCAACAGAAGAGCGAGCTAGGGCACGAGGTTAGACCCTGAACACCCACCTTGGCTAAATCAGGAGACCCACAGTGCCGCTGTCAGTGCTGTGGGGAAATAAGGAACATAGTTCGGACTTTTCCTGCGCCTCTAAATACTTTTTTTCCCCCAGCAATTCTTCTTTTAGTTATTCACCTGAAGTTTCATGCACAAATATTCATAGCAAATTTCTTTGGAATTGACAGAACTTGGGCATGGATATTATGCCCATCAGCGTGGCATAGACATTATTGCACATCCATGCAATAAAATACTATTTACCGGGTAAAGGAAGTGAATTTCCGATATACGCAGTGACACAGATGAATAGGAAAAGCACTACTCAGCACACAAGGATCAAATACAAAATCAAAGGATGCATTTATGTAAAGTTCCAGGAAAGAAAGCGGCGATCTGCAGGAACGGGGTCAATCTGTTGGTCAGGGCTGATCATGGGGCTGAGCGGGAAGTGGCCGCCTCCGGGCGCAATGGGAACAGTCCCCCGCGTGGACTCGGTGGCTTCCCTGGGTACGACCTTCTCAGTCTAATCAAAATGTGCACAACATCTATGTGTGCGTTTTAGTATTTATGAATTACGCCTCAATAAAATGTTGTGTTTTAAATGGAGGACCCAAGAGCACCAGTTCTGGAAGGGGAGAAGAGAAGCCTGGCAGAGCCAGCCAGGGCTGACCCTGAGGGAGAAGGGAGGACCCCGCTGGGCAGGGCAGTGCGAACAGATAAAGGGACGTCTTCGGACTGCCCCTCTTGACAAGTGTCTGCTGCTTGCTCAAGGACGTCGCTGTGGGAGACCTCAGCGCATGCAGCAGGGGTGAGGACGGACGTCTAGCTCACGCCACAACGGCTGCTCTTGGGTAATTGCTACTTGTTACGTCTGCTCTTGTTGGGTAAAGCTCAAGCCTCTTAGAAATTACTGAAAACTTGGAAACACTGCCAGGTACACTGACAAGGGCAATGTGATCCGAGTTACTTCAGAGGAATCCACGTGACACCCCGGAAGCACCTGTCATGCCGGAGAAGTGCTCTTCACACACGCGGGCACTCCGTCAGTAAACAGACACAGCCACTGCCTATGTCCCCATCTCCAACCAAGACCTGGAAGAGGTTCCAGAGTTAACGTTGATTACACAAGCCTGCACACGCACACACACCCCCAAACCATGTGTGCATGCAGCCTAAGTACAGGGTTTTGGGTCTCCTCATGTGCGTGTCAGCTGTCTCATTATAGAGCTGTGAAACAAACCCTCGGGGTGTAAGGAGACCTGGATTATAAAACAAATACACCATGCTGTCTTTATGTACCTCTCCCCTAATGTTTGTATGACCTCAGTGAAATCACTGAAGCAAAATGTAAAAGATGACTTGTCCAGGGTGAAATGTAAGAGTCGTGTGTCAGAGGAGAGTGAGAAAGAGCAAGGGTCTGGGCTGAAGGAAGCCAGGGCACTGGTGCAAGGGAGGCCTTGGGAGTGGGGCTCAAAGCAGCCACCTGGCACTGGCGCAGAACCTTGGGGGAAGCTCATCTGTCCTCTGCAGGGTCGCCACTGTGGAGAGTCGTGAGACTGCTGCATACAACTCAGCTTAAGAAATATTGTGCTTGCTGAAGAGGTGACCCAGGTACTGGGAACTGATCTCGAACGGTGTTCCCTGTGAAGCACAGGGAACCGCAAGCAATGCTGAACACGCTGCTCTGGCACGCTTGTCAGCTGGGGCGACAGTCGCAAACCAGCGTTGCTCTGACTTTCCCGGGCTGTAGGCCTCGCCCTAGAGGGAGCCATCTCCATGGACCCTCCTCCTTCTGCATTCTGAGTGCACCACGCCCCTTGAGTCCAAAAGACACAGTACTATGCAGGTGGGAAGCATGGGCAGTAACACCTTTCTCAGCTTCTTAAACACATGAGCGTATCTGAGCTTGTGCACACAGGAACACACACATGCACACATAAACACACTTGTGTATTTCTCCTTTCCTTCATTGCCAAACTTTTGCAAAACAGATGATTTCTCTTTCCTGTATATTTCTGGCCATTTCCTCTTCAAAAATACCACCTGCTGTCCTGTCACCAACCACCTCCTGGGTGACCGAAGTGGGACTCACCTTTGCCTTTCTGAGGCCACCTCTGCCTTGTGGCTGTCACAGTGTGGCTATGTCCTGTTTGTCTTCATGACCTCTGCTGTCCACCCCTCAATGGCCCTGTCTGCAGTGCCGGGCCCTCCAGAGGCCACGCTTCCTTCCTGCCTTCTCCCTTCTAGACCCCAGGCACTGAGCACTGGAAACCATTTCTGTGCAGAGGATCGCTGAGCCTCCTGCTCAAAATGTGTTTTTGCCTGCTCCATGGACCCTGCTGGGGCAGCGATGTTCCAGTTACTCCAGAGCCCTCATCAGAGCCAATAGCCACCCCATGGTGTCCCCTCTCATGCTTGGTGGCACTTAAGATGCTCCCTGTGGTCCACCCTGAGGTGAGGCATGGTTGGAAACGCCTTGGCGCAGGCCCTACTTGATTAGCTTGTGTTGCCCTGTGTGATCCCTTCAGTGGATAAATCTGCAAGCCCAGCACAGGGCTGGTATTGCCCAGTTGCCAGATCGAAGAAGCTGCCATCTCCTGAATTCAAGCTAGGACCTTTCTTCAGCAACTACCAAAACACAGCATGCAAGACTGACTGGGAAATTGTGACAACTTCATTCATTCTTGTCTCTTCCAGCAAGATAGAAATTAAAAGACAACCCTTAAAGAGTAGTTTTCCAGGAGTGTTCCTTAATTACGTTTCTGGGCTGTGGCAAGTTTAACTGTGCACATTTCTCATTTCCGTGAACTTCAGCCAAGACTGGGGACCAGGCTGCAGGGCACTCTTTGCTCTCCATGATTTGTCTCCAGTGTCGGCACCTGGAGCACTGCCAGGAGGATGATGAGCCACCAACCTAAGGGCTGAGGGCGCTCACCTGAAAAGCCACCGGAGCGAGGGCAGAGCCTGACTGAGCCTAGGGCCCGCGCCTCCAGGAGCAGGCTAGGTATGCCTGCGGGACAGCAACACAGAGAATACCATGGCCGAGGTATGGGTATCAAATGGGCCACTCACTGGTCCTTGTCCTCAGGCCTCAGTGGTAGCCGCACTCTGCCAATCTCCTAACACAGTTTGAGAGACTAGAGGAGAGGCTGACAGAGTAGGGTTAGGAGTAAAATGATGCTATTCTATCCCAAAGGCAAACACCTGTAAGACACAGACAGGCGTTGGTGACAGGGCTGGCCAGCCCGGGCTCGAATTACCTGTGCGGTCCAGAGACACCTGTAATGTTCACTTCAAAAACCTTTGGTCTTCAAAATATCAAATAAGAAAGCAAAGGTTAATTTGGAAGTATAGTGCCTGCATTTTCTTACACAGAAAACCAGAGGGTACTTCCATGAAGAAGTTTTATGTATTTTGAACCACGGGGGGAAGAGATCGCTGTGGACATTGTGTGCGTGTGTGTGTGTGTGTGTGTGTGTGCGTGTGCCTGCATGAGTGTCTGTGATGCATGGCTGTATTTGTACCATTCTGAGGGAGAAAGGATGTTGAGTGGAACGTTTATTTCCTACCTAAGTGAAAGCAAATTAATCCTGATTCTGTTACAGCTCTGTGGGGGAATCAATGAGCCACCGGGTCATGAGACCGAGTGGGCAAGTGAGGGGTGCTGGAGGACCACCTGCTTGGAGTGACACTGTACCCCACATCCCGGAGGTGTGAGAAGGTGTGTGCCGTGTTGTCTTCCTGGGGACGAGTCTCTGGAGCAGGCTTCTGTCACTGTCAGCAAACCACGAGCTGCACTTCCTGAGGAAGCTCAGAGCTCCTGAAAGCTGCAGAAAAACCCACTCCTCAGATGCTCCCTGGGGCTTCTGGCTCCAGCCCCGGAACCAACTGGAGCTCTGAGGGCCCTTTCCTGAAATGCACCCAGCTTCCCTCACACCTGGGTTCCAGGCCACTGCCTTTTACGCAGTGTGTTCTTCCTGAGTGGGTTGGACGCATTTTCCTTGATACGGAATCTAACGTAAAAGATGTATGCACCAAAAGGGCAAAAGAAATTGTTGTTTTACTTCACAATGCTATATTTGCTCACAGAATGCTCATCTTGTCGCTGCCCAGCATTTATTAAACTTCCTGAAGAGAATAAGAAATTTACCTCCCACATGATTGACATTCTACAACATTATCGATTATTCAGGCATACACCATTTGTAGTACACAGTCAAGTATAAAAATCTGGCTGTCATTTTTCTGCAGGGAGCACCCAGTTTTGTGTAACATGTGTATTACAACATAACATCTGACCAAAAGTATTCACATTTGGACCCTTTCAAACACTGTGAATGCTGCTATACGGCATATTAATTTAAAACCACTGTTCTCACTGACACTTCGGGCCTAATTGTCAATGTTATACAAAATAAGTGTTCCTAAAAAGATATTTTGACATAAAAACAGAGTGTGTACTAAACCAGTGACTGAAGTAGTGAATACTGGTGACCTGTGGGACAAGCCTTATCATGAGCATTTTTCCTGTGATTTTTGCTGTTACAGAACCAAAATACCTAATTGTAATAAAATGTCTTCCAAATTCTAAGCCAAAAATATATCACGTCCAGGTCTGGGGATTTAGCTCAGTGGCATAAGTGAGGTCGTGAGTTTGGTCCCCAGTACCAAAAAAAAAAAAAAAATCATGTCCCCAACTGTCAAGTTTGGAAACTCAGCCTAGCAGCAGAGACAACTGGACATGGCACAGAGCTCAGCATCTGGTCCCGCAGACACTGCCAGATCACACCCCTGGCCCCCAGACATTGAATCCCTCAGGGTTTGGACAACCATGCCATGGAAAATGCCCATGGTATTTTTAATACTTAACCTCTGATTATGGGGAAAACCATCACTGAGAAAGCTGGACATTTTAAGTTTTAATTCATTTGTAAGAAGTTAAGGACAAAATGCCCATTGGGCCTCAGTGTGGCGTTCTAGGTGGGGCTGACACCTTTCAGCTACAGATGCCCTCCCCAGGGGGTCCTCTGAGACCTGGGGTGTCCCCAGGCACTTGGCTTCTGCTTCCCCCCTCAGTGCGAGGGACACTAAGTGTGGACTAGCTGAGGGAACAGGCCTCCGAGCCCGCCTTGTGTTCGATCTTCTCCTGTGCTTCCTTCTTATTTATTTATTTATTTATTTATAATGAAAAAATAAGCCACAGTTTCATAGCAAAATAGTAAGAGAACCAAAATCATTAACACATTGTGTACTATAATCTTAAAAGAAGTTACTCAGATACAAGAAAGACTCCCATACAAAGAAGGAACAGATTCTAGCACAAAACTTTCTTTTCAGTGAGCTAAGAGAAACCAGTAGTATAAATGAAACAAATTAGCATATATATTAAAATATTTTTGAAACAATGGAATTGGTAATTTGGGGAATTATTTTAACTTTTCCTTACTTCCTATTTATTTATCTTCTGTTTTGCTCTTTATTTTGAATATATAGAGCCTGCCAAGAAAGTACACATCAGAAAAAGAAAAGCTTGTAAAAATATTTTAATACTAAATTTATTGAGACATCATGAGATTAATACAAGTTAGCCTTACCTCTTCAATTACAAGAGGTGCGTGAAGTGGTGACCATCAGCTTCTAGACATTTCTTAGTGAGGAGAACCGCTGAAGTGTGTGTGCATTTCTCTGCCAGACTCTGTGTCTCCTTTTGGACACTGAGGGACTGGGTTACTAACAACTGCATTGTCAGTGGCACCAGGATTAGCATTATCTGGCATTGCCAGGGTAATGGGAAAAGGTTACTATGCATTCAAGTTCATTTACATAATCATCAAAACACTCTATTAATAAGTATTATTATTCCATTCTGAGGACACAGCAGTCAGGGAGAAGACAGATGACGAAGACAGATGACGTGGCTTCCTCCCATGTGGGGTTTATCTCACTGGCATAGACCCTCTATGCTACAGATGACAAAATCAAACTCACCAAGGGAACACTCTGTGGAGGGTTCTCATACCAGCCAATTGGGCCACCAGGTGAGGGCCAACTGGTCTACCAGATGAGTGTACTGTGTGTTCCTTTGCACATGACCTTGTATATTCCTTGACAAGCAAAGGTCTTCTCAGGGGAGCACGTAACAGTCTCCACCCCAGGAAGAGTCAGTAAAATCGCACCAAGCACCATGGATGTGCGGACATAACTCAGTGTAACGCAGCGTGTCTCGGCACTCCTAAAACATGTGCGTGTGATGACGGTGCGTCCATACATGACGTGCGCATCTGGCATGCATGTGGTAAATAAGAAAACGCCCTGCAGCAGTGTGAGGACTGGCTCAGACAGGTGTGTGCACACACACAGGCCAAAGCAGAGCCACTGCAGCACTGTACTGGGAAACAGCCCGATAACTTTCAGGGACTTTCTATCTGGGGCGCTCACGGCACAGCTGATAGTTTAGAGAGAGGAGACTTGGTGCTGGGCTGTGGAATTTGAAGAATATGATCCCACACGCGGCTTCCAGTCTGAGGCCAGCAGCTCCGCCCCATCCCTCTCTGCATCACGGGCATGGCAAGCAGCTGTGCTGCTCTGCTACACCTCGACAGCTGGCAGAGTGGCTGGTTGGCTCTGGTGAGTGCTCAGCACACCGTTGCCAAGTGCAGCCTACAGCAGGGCAGCGCACTGAATTTGGGCGGCCACCCGGTGGAGCCCAGGAGGAGTTGGTGGGGTTCCTGGACATCAGAAGAGACGGAGACATGGCCCCAGCTCAGAAGGACAGGCTGTAGCACAGTGGTGGACACAGGCTCAAGAGCGACACGGGTGGGGCAGCATTGGCAGAAGGTGGAGAGTGGGCAGCAATGCTTCGTGAGTGGCCTTCGAGGAGCTGGGCTGGAGAAGAGGGGAGATGGGCAGGAGGAAGGGGAGTAGGAGATGGTAGTTGGGCCTGGCCAGAGTCACCAGTCAGGTCCCTCCTCCCTGTCATCATTTCACACCCAAGCAACTGCAGAAGGCAAGGTTCCTTTTGTTTTGGAGACAGTATGGAAGAGGAAGCCCAAAGGCAAGAGGACGTGGGCAGCGCCTTCCTGCAAGGCTCCCCAAGGAGGAACAGCACCTCCTGCCATAGGTCTGGGGCCTGTGTCTCCTCCGTTTTCCCAAGGACACCTTTCCTCAGAGTCAAAAGTACCTGCCAAGCACTGTGTTGAAGCGCTGGTGTTGTTAATGCTCCAGAGTAAGCCATGCGATGAGCTGGTTATGATCAGCTAAATCTGTGGAAAGTCGGGGCTGCTTGGAACGCCTGCGCATGCTAAGACACGCGATGTCACGCACCCTGCCACATGTGCACTGGCCCCTCCCCGAACGTACCCAGGCGCCTCCTTGCATGATAATGGGCCTGCTCTGCATGAGTGTGGGACTGGGTTTGATGAATTGCCAAATCGGATATTTTACATGAATGGAAAATGTGTTTGTCACTTTTTCTGCAAACAGTACATGAACATCTTTCATAAATGATGCATAGCACTCCCATGAATTGGGTCCTCCTGCCCCCATAGCTTCTGTAACTGCATCTGAAATCCGCAAAGCAATTATGGGCGTGCACCCTGCCCCAGCAAAATGTCTCCTCCTGCCATTTGACCACCTCCCAGCTAGGAGCAAATATTTGACGCTAGAATTAGGACGCACTGCCATGCATGCATAAATGAAGATCCCAGAGGCGTTTGCAGGTAGAGATGCTAACTGGCACAGAAGTGTGTGTGGTGCATGTATGGGTGCATGTGTGCATACATGTTTGCGTGTGTGTATGCATGTACATGTTGGTGCGCACATGCACATACATGTGTGCATGTGTGCAATGTGTGTATTTGCACATGTCCGTAGGCATGTGCATGAGAGCATGTGTATGTGTTTGTGTGCACATGTGTGTATGAGTGCGTGCAATCTATGAGTGTGTGTGCATATGTCCATATACGTGTGCATGTGTGTGCATGCCTGTGTGTTCTTGCGTGTGTATGCACTTATGTTTGCACATGTACCTGGCTTGGGGGTGGTGCACAGGGGCGCGTCCCTCTCATCAGCGGTGACTTGGGCACATTCGAGGTCTGAAACACTGGGAAAGCAAACCTAAGCAGAAGGAACACTAATCAGAAGCCTGAGCAGTTCCATGTTAAGCCGTTCAAACTCCCCTCCACACACAGCCAGTGAATAAACAAGGAGATAGCGTTTCTGAAGTAGAATTAAATAGCTTAAAGCAGTTTTCAAAAAAAAAAAAAAGCAACCACGATGAAGAAGGAGGCAGCAAACTGCAGCCTTTCAGGGATTACTCGGAGGAGTTTATTTACTGTGTCCCCCATAAAGGATCTATGGAAATCAGAGGCGGCAGACACCACCGATGGCCTGTTTTGAAATTCAGAAACGGCTGGGGGAAAGGAAACTATATTGTCCTTTCCGGCAGAGGAAGCCTCCCTCCTTCTCACCATGACTGTCATAGTAATCTGATATGACAAATTCTCAGACACTGGATTAGCAGCCGATGGAGAAAGACTAAGCGGTTAATATTTGTTGATGTTGCTTTTATCTAGCAGGTTTGTGTCCCTGGGCTGTGGTTACCTTGGCAATGCGGATATAACCATTTTCTGAAGCTGTTAAAAATGCCAAGGAGCTTCTCTCTTCAAAATTCCAGGGCCTGCGGGCTGCTTGTCATTTTGTATGCTGTCAAAATCCTTGATGTTTCTCGACTCTTGATGTCAGGCTATGAAAAATGCTTAGCTCAATTTAAGCCTCTCGCAAAAAAGGGCTAACAACTGTAATTAAATCATTAAATTCTTGTCTACGCTTCACAGAGCATAGAGAAAATTAACTTCCCACCAACCTCATTTTCTACTTGAACATGAAATAATGATTTTTTGCTCATATAATTACAAAGCTAACATCTGATAGAGTCAGCATCCAGGGGGGATTATCGCATGCATGAGTATTAGACCTCATTACCAGCTTGACTGCAAAATTATTACATCTTGTAATTGGATGGTGAGATTTATATACAGATTGGCCCGGTTTCTGTAAGATTGTAATTACAAGCTTCATTGGTTTGCTACTTATCGGAACTTCACAGAGAAAACAACTGGTAAAATGAAATGAGCATTTCATTAACCTATCGCCTTATCATGGGGAAACCTGTGTAACAGCCGTGTATGCATTAACATAAATAGGATCATTCATTTCTATGCCAGATAGGCCGGCTCTGGGTGCCCGCGTGTGCGTGTGGAGGGGAGTGCACCGAGCGAGCATCCATCCTTGTTCAGTTTATTTAACCTTCAAAATCCGAGCTGATGGAAAAAATAATAAAGTAGTTATCTACTTTACAAGGATGAACACACTATATCTATTACTTAGAGGCTAACTGGCTGTGAAAGTGCTGCTTCACGGAGGCGACCACTAGGACTCTGGGAGCAGAGAGGTGGCTGCTTTGATGTTCCTTTCAGTGTTAACAAAATCTCTGGCCTTGTTCCCTGCTCAGCTACAACGGCGGCTGGAGATTGGACGCCCGCATAAATAACCTCCTCACCCGGTGACACGCGGGATCGATCCGGGGTCTTGATTTGACGGGCTCGCACACAAAGAGAAGGAGAGGGGAGAGGAGAGGCCGAGGGAGAAGGAGAGACGGGAGACAGGGGAGAGGGGGAGAAAATAAAATTGTTCAATTACACAGCAAACGCTATTTTTCTTTCTCTAACGAGAGATTTCATGGTGTGGTCGATGTTCGGCAGGTCCAGCTGAGTACCGCTAATGTCAGCATTACCCTCCTCCAATCGGCGGCCCGGCTGTAATGGAGTTGTTATTGAACCTCATTGTTTGGATTAGGGTTTTCAGCTGGGATCAATGCTGTTTTAACATGAGACTGATAAAAGCCGTGATGGAAATCTGGAGCCCCGAACCTCTCGGAACAGACACCTGGCGTTAGAGCGGCCCGGTGCTCGGCCCTCGGTTTGCTGGGTCAGTGTTTCCAGCAGACACTGGGCCCGGAGGCCAGGGAAGGCCACCGAGTTCCAGCCCGAGCTGAGGGGCCCCGAGCGGCAGCGCAGCCTGTGACCCAGGGCCGCCGCCGGCCGCGCTCCCGTCACGCCCTAGGATCCCTTCTGTTTCCGAGGGACCGAAGGACCTCGGTTCCCGGGCACCGATAACGGGGTCAGGACCGCTCTGGGACCACTGCGTGGCTTGCATGTTCAGTGCTTTCGTTCCTTACTTAAACAGAACACAAGGAACTTGATTTTAAAGCTAAGCACATGCACTGTGGTCCACAGAGCGCCACGTTCCTCTTCCACATGAACGTCAGGAAACAGGAAGGAAAAGGGCCCGGGAAGCAGGCACAGGAAGGCTGAGACCCAAGCTGCTGGAGGGGCCGAAGGGGGAGCGTGTGGCCCCGGTGTTCCACTCCTCCACGTGGCTCTTTTTATTTCCCATCGATTTTTGGGAACATGGCAGGCGTTCTCACCCGGACTTGCTCGAGGGAGCGGAGTGGGCCGTGCCCTGCGTTTCCATTCTCAGGCTGCATTGCAGCAAATCAATAAGCAAGCCAGCCTTTATGTCAGTAATGCACACACTGTGATGTTTATTTGCATAATGAATAGAAGGATGGGACCACGGCCACCAGGAAAAGAGATGACAAACCTAGAGAAAGGCCTGGGAGGCAAAGAAGAGGGAAATGCCAAAATCAGGACAAGCCAGGTACTCGAGAGGCTGAGGCAGGATGATCGCCAAGTTCTAGCCCATTCTAGGCAACTTGGTGAGACTGTTCCAGCATAGCAAGCTTAGCAAAGGCTGGGGATGCAGCTTAGCGCAAAGGCCCTGGGTCCCATCTCCAGTACCACATAGACAAAAAGAGGAGGAAAGTTTTGGAAAGAGCGTGGACATCAACCTCCACTTCCACTGGTGTCTGTCATCAGGAAGCAAATCCAATGGCAAGCCGGAGCGTGTGAAGGGGCTTCGGCTGGTGCAGGCCAGTGCAACCTAAACAGAAAAGGAGAGAAAACTCGAAGGCTTAAAAGTGAGGCTGAAAAGCCCGAATGTCCCTGGGCTAGGAACGTGCTCCCGAGAGTGTGTGGAAGTGTTAAGTGGACACTGAACCAACCCTGCTTCCCTGCATCCTGGAAGCTGGCGTCCCCTGCTGACGTCCCCAGCAGGCCAGTGAGGGGGGCATAAGGGGCCCTGGCTGCTGGGGCCACACAGTGGACAGGCGAGGGGTTGGCAAGGTGCCGGGAAACAGCAGCATCTGCCTTGCCCTCGGGGTGTCTTCCACTGGCGAGCGGCTTCCAGTGCCAAGGTCCACATCGTGGCCTGTACACATCAGAGGGCAGCAGCAGAGAGGTCAGGCGCCACCCAGCACCGGTGAGCTTGGAGGGAAATGCAGGAACACCTGGGTCCTGCGGGCAGTGGAAATATGGACACAAACGGGAAGAGCGGGACCAGAGCCCAGGAAGGGACAGCGTCAGGTTCTGCATTGAGCAATCAGCACTAAATAATCAGTTCCTGTTCATCGATCAGTCAGAAATCAGTCAGCAGAGCGGCCCCTCCTTTCCAGCCCGGGAGACCCTGCAGGTGTCAGGCTGCAGGCAGGGTAGAGGCCCTGGGCCCTGCCTCAGGGTGAAGGGCGCTGAGGGCCAGCAGGACGGAGCATGTTCACCCCAGCAGAGCTCCCGTGAGAGGCAGAGGTCTGGGTGGACCACAGAGGAGAGACCCAAATGGAGAGCTGCTGGGCTGCTGCCCTGGGTCTGATGGTGCCTGGGTCTGTGTGGAATGCTGTGGGCACCTGCAGGGGGCATCCTTGGGGCTCCCCTCCTCCTCCAGGTGAGAGGAGGTCCCAAGACCCAGCGGTCAGATGCCTCAAGAGGACCCGCACTCCATCATCACATAGCCCTTGAGTTTTGGGTTTTAGGCTTCTACAAATTCTGGTGTATTTTTTTGGCGGGAATTGGGAAGGTGGTTTTTTGAGACAGGGTCCCGCTGTGTCATTCAGCCTGGCCTTAACCCATGATGTAGCCCAGGCTGGCCTCCAGTTCACGGCAATCCTGCCTCAGCCTCCTGGGTGCTGGGATTCCAGGTGTGCACTACTACACTCGGCCTTAGAAATTCTGTGCTAAAATTGTGTCTGCTAGAATTATTCCACGGAGGTCAGGAAAGTAAGAAAGGGAAAAGCTGATGTGTCCTGGTGGTCAGCACCTGGATGTAGAAATTGGTTTCTCTGCCGTGAATTCTATAAAGATCTCCGGGAAATGCAGGAGCATCTGAGTCTGGGTCTGTCCTGCCCCGGGGACAGCAGAGCGAGGTCCCTGGTGCTGTGGCCCTGTGCCCAGTGTGCATGTCTCACAGCTCCGGTGCTGACTCCACTCCCCTCCCTCTGGGGAGGCTGGGACCCCGGGGCCCTCTGCCCCAGCCACCCTCCCATCTCCGTGCTGGAGCCACTTCCTGGGGCTCTGACGGCACAACAGCTGTGTCTCCAAAGGCCTTGGCCTGCAGAGCATGGACAGAAGGCGAGGGCCCGGGCCGGTGGGGCGGGTGTGAATCCCTGGGCCTGCTGCCTCGCTTTCCATGACGCGCTCCGTCCCCTGCCCCCGCTCTTAGTTTCTGCCATATAAAAGAGCAATAGGAAAACATTCTCACAGTACGCTGCGGTGGAACGTGGGTGCACATATGCGTCCTCCTGGCCCTCTTCTAAAGTGTGTCTTTCAATCACCATGGAGTTCACAGAGCAGGAAGGAAAACATTCACAATAACACAGGAAGCAATCAAAGAGTCAAAAGCCGTACGATGAATTTGTCTCTTCGCTCCCAGTATGATAGGTGGAGCACAAACAGAACGGGAAAGCCCACCAGGATAATTACCACTC
>PVJX010017004.1:0-39231 GCA_004027295.1 Dolichotis patagonum
AATAATTAAAGAAAACTTCCCAAGCATAGGAAAACAAAATGATATTCAGATAAATGAGACATACAGAACTCCAGCCAGCTATAACCAAAATAGATCTACACCAAGACATATAATAATCAAGATCCCAGAAATTCAACACAAGAACAGAATATTAAAAGATGTGAGAGAAAAGAAACCAATCACCTATAAAGGAAAACCCATCAGAATCATGACAGACTTCTTAACACAAACCATCAAATCAAGAAGAGCTTGGAGTGAAGTATTTCAAGCCCTGAAAGAAAATAACCTCCAATCCAGATTGATGTATCCTGCAAAACTATCTCTCAAAATTAATGGAGAAATAAGATACTTCCATGACAAAGAGGAACTGGGGGAGTTTGTGACCACCAATCCAACCCTACAAAAAATACTGAAAGACATTCTAGAGAGAGAGAAAAAAAACCATGGTTTCAGGAACAGTGGCAGAGGGGGCTCACTGACCAGGGCAGACAGTGGAATGAAGGGGAAAAGTAGACAACCAGTGGTAGAAAAATAGCATGGCAGAGATGAGGCAGAGAAGGTTGGCCATAATCACTAATACAGATGGACTCGATACATTAATAAAAAGAAACACAGGCAGAGTGGATTCAGAGATAGAGTCCATCAAGATGCTCTATATAAGAAATATAATTAACCTGAAAGAGGGTTTATAGACTGAAAGTCAAAGGTGAAAAAATAATGCTGTATGTGACAGGGAACCAGAAAAAAGTGGGGGTAGCTCGCCCATCAGCTGCAGATTGGTTGGAAAGACATAAAACTTTTATGCAATGGAGAACTACTCAGCTATTAGGAAGGAAAACCTTGAGGCTCTTGTAGGTAAATGGATACAACTTGAAAAGATTATGCTCAGGGGTAAAAAGGTTCAGAATCACTTAGGCAAATAGCAGGTTGCTTCCCTAATCTAAAAACTAAAGGAGTTAGTGGGATACAAAATGTACAATGCACCCTGTGAACGTGAAAGGGGAGGAATTGTCTAAAAAGGGAAGGCAGTGGACATAATCTTGTATCATGATTTGAAACCCATAGTGTTTTCATCACTCTGTTTAGTTTGGTTATATTCTGTTCCAGTTTGTCTACTTGTACTAGATTTAATGGCATGGACAGCTATGCCAAAGACAGCAGGATATACTATGGTAACCATTTTTTGTTTCCTATTGCATTAATTTGAAGCCCTGTATTGCTTTCACTGTCTTTTTTGGACTGATTTTATTTGAATATGTTTTGTTTGATCACTGTCTTGTTTTGACTGATTTTACTGGAATCTGTTTTGTTTGATAGTATCAAGTCTGAGGGTATAGGCAACTACTTTGAAGACCATAAGATTCACTATGATACCCATTCTGGTTTGACTATTACCTTCTTTTGAAGTCCTATAATGTCTCCAATGTTTTGTTTTTATTGATTTTGTTTTGTACTGTTATGTTCAATTTTATTATGCTTGAGGATATGGGAAATTCTATTGAAGATAACAAGAGACATTATGGTAACCATTGCTGATCACCTTGTATTTTGGTTTTAAGTCATATACTGTGTCCATCCTTTTGTTTTGACTGATCCCATTTTGTTTTCTGTCATTTGGTTTTATTCTCTTCAATATAAATTAAAAAAAAATAAAAATAAACACGGCTTTGTCCTATCAGCCTGGGACAAATTAAAAGAGCCCAAGCACATTCTCACAGAAGTTCCTTTAAGGTGAAGCAGTGAATAAAGTAGGACTAGAATTGGAAGGAGAGTGCAGGCAGTTTGAACTGGGACAATGCCCATCACTACTTCCTCTAAGCCTTAGAATCTTCTTGTACAACAAGAGAGAGCTAGACTACAGTCTGTAAGGTCTTTACCTGTTCTCAATGTTCTCTGGTCTATGAATGTACTAAAATAAGTGTCACTGCCCAAACAGTATTGCAATATTACAGAAGTGTACTTTAAGATGAGGTATAGTATTAGCTTGGCACTTTTCAAAGTTATCTTCTAAGAAACCAGGTCACCAGGAAAACACATGAAGTGATGTTTGAGACAAGAAATCCATGTTCTCTGCCAATTTCATCATCAAATGGGGTCCGTGGATTAGGGTCTAGATGGTCACTGGTAGTTTCTGGTTCCTGATATTTGGTTAGTATATGCAATCAAGTGTAGATTCTAAATGATTACACAGTCATTTTAATCATCTCAAGGTTCTTTGCTTTATTTTAGTGCTTTACATTTATTTCTCCTTTGGACTATATCATCATAGAACAGGAAAAAAAAGCAAAAAGAGTTCACATTTATGGCTTTTGTTTGAGAAAGGCTAAAATTACATTTGAAATTCTGATATGAATTAACCATTGCCTCATATTGCCAAGTACAGTCAAGAGTTAACTATAGTTTAGAGACAACAAACACAGAAACATTTATGAGCCAGCAGAAACCACAACTGAATCTACCACATTCTAGTTAGCAGGAAGGATTCAAGGTGATTATGAAGCCATTATAATGTCACATCCTGACATTATAAGACTTTGAGTTCGATGCATATTCTTTGCCAAAACTCTACCAGGTAAGATGCACAAACTTGAAAATAAGGCTGGGAAAAAGAAGAGAGATGAGCTTACCTGGGTCCTTCTGTTCTCCCAATTTGTCTAGAATGTTGAAGGAGATGTCAAGGTACTCTCTCTGGATAGCACTGACAGCAATCTTCCTTTGTTTCCTCTGCCTGGGAACAATCTGAATCTTAAATTCTGACTCCTCAGCTCCATCTTCCACCTTCTTTTCAGGATTCTGTTCTGTATCAGATTCGGCACTGGTATCAGGCTTCTCACCTTCTGTTGGATTCTCAGCATCTTCAGGAACTTTAAGAAGTACAGTTTTTGCCCCTGAAGTTGGCAACTGCCCAAGCTTCTCTTCCTCAGTGCCAGGGTAATGATTATCATCCACTGACATCTCTGGGAGAGCAAATGACTTTTGAAGGAGATCTCGCTTTTGCTTAAGTGTTAGTGGACTGCCAGAGAACTCTCGCAGTTCCTCTGGCTTTGAAAAATCTTCCGAGTCTGTAGGATCTTCCAGGGATATGAGTGCAAAGTCTTTGTTATCTGATGACTGATTATTTCCTGAGTCCTTAGAGGAGAAATCTTTGGAACAGTCCTCCACACTTACTTGCACAAGAGGAGTAGTGCTTAGGCTGAGGATGGAGGGATGGCTCAGGGTAGAGAGGGAGGAGGCAGCGTTGTCACCAGAGAGGCCATCATTTCCCTGGTTCATCATTTCCTCTTCATCACTCTCCACGATTCTGAGAGGTGGAAGAGGTTCAAATATAAGAGAGTCGCTGTCTGAAGTTGAGAGTATGGAGTGTTTTTCAGGCCCCGATGTTGAATCAGAGGACAAATCTATCAGATCTAAATCCTCTTTAGGAGCAGCCTTCGCTGGAGAGTCAACTTTCACCTCAAATGTCTCCATGCAGTTTAACCTAACTTCTGGTATTACAGGCCTTCGGGTTTCTTGAAAACTCTCCATAGCTGGGTTCTCAGGTATTTCAATGGTGTCAGGCCTTGTAGCAGAATTCTGTCTAGAACGTCCATGGTCATTTTGTCTTTGTGTGATGTAAGCAGCTTGGGCAGGAGGCTTATCTATATCACACCGATCTATGCAAGACTTTCTACGATGCTCATCTAATGTAAACAAGAGGGAGTCTGCATTCCCTATATCAAGAGATTTTTGTTTTAAAGAGCGCAGCTTTTTTTTCTGAATGCTTTCTTCTCTCACACAGTGGAGAATGCTGTCTTGTAAAGTACCCGTTTCTCTATATTCAGCCAGTTCTATTTCACCTGATTAAAACAGAAAAAGCTAGTACTATTTTACTTGGCGATTTTACCATCTTTCCCCTTATATTTGGGCACACTATTGGCATAAATCATAATCACAATCCCAGCTCCACCAGAATGGAAATCTGACTTTCTGGCCAAATTCTTGTAAGGCTCATTCTAATTTCAGAAACTGAAAACCTTTGGAATGAAAGAAATCAAAATGGTAGTTTAAGATCTGATTTCCAAAATCAAGCTTTGGGATAACTCCTCAGCTCTATTCATTTGTGCATAGAAGAGGGGATTATTTTTTGGCTGAGGCAGATCTAGGAAACTGTATTCATATTGTGTGGAAGAGAAGCAAACATTTTGCAACAAATCAAATCAAGCAATGGCCCTTGAAGACAATCATGACATTAATGATGTATCTGTTAATTCACGTATATATATAAATGTGTATATATATACTGTTTGTGCATACATATATATAAAATCAACAATATCAAAATATGTGGTAACATAATAAAATTAAGATTTCACCCCAAACAAACGGTAGAGTACAACATTTCTGCATAAAATTACTAAGAGAAAAAATTCATACTTCTCTGAACATTCATCTCAACCGGCTGATATTTCACCATTTTGCTGCCGCCTATCCTTTTCAATCTTGCAAAAAAAGTTTGAGACTCTTTATTGCAGGGTCCAGTAGGTGTATCATGAATATCAGATTCATCAAAAACACTATCTTCTTCTAATTGGAGAGAGAAAGTCAAAATTACACTTAAGAGGTTACTCTCTCTTAGGCTGTGTCTACACAAGCATTTCAGTGAAAGCATTCTGGAGTAGTCTGGGGTGGTTTCTTCAAGTCTAGCAATGGGTTGATACTTCACCCAGGCTTCAAAACAACCATAGGCTGAGCAATGCAACCTGTTAGAAGATTACCCATCATTTTTTATGTGGCAATTGGCAGCATTTTTGAGAAGCATCTCAAATATTCCAATAGAGCATTCCTGGGCAAACTTTTCCAGTACACTTAAAACCAAATGATACACAGATGCCAGCTATTTTGTCCAGAAGTTTCTGACAATACTTGAACTTGCCTGTCCTGAGTGGTATTTCAGGCTAATTTCACAAAGGGAAATTAAACCAGATAAGTGGGTCTTGCCCCTTCCAAAAAGTATATGCCTTCCTGGGATATGGAAACTGGCATAGACACAGCCTAACAGTACATGCACCTTATACTTTGTGAATGCAAAATACTGTACTCTACATTTGGTAATGAAACACACAACACACAGATAAAGCTTAGAAAAGCCACTTGTCATCTCAAAAGCTCCACAAATGATTATGGACTGAAAGAGTAAAACAAAGGAAAAGGAAAACAAAAAATAACATTTCTTCCTATTAAAGTAAGACTCTTCTATGAGGTGTTTACCATGTGTAACTCTTACGTCTTATGAATCCTAGAATTTTTGACTTTTATAATCTTAAGTCTCCATAAACAAATGGATCACTTAGCACGCCTACTGAAATTGTATCTTTGTCCTTTCTTCTATCCTCCTTTGGCCACTTTTAAAATAAAAATAAACTTAAATACACATTAGTGGGCAAAGAACTGTTATGTTGCAACTCACAAAGTACACTTAAACAATTTTCTTTTTTCATCCTTTGGAAGGGCCAATACCATATACGAAGCAGCAAAACAAAAGGATATTAACATGCATTTTAGTAACACAATAAATGGAATTAACCTTCTATTTGAACTGAGTATCACCAGAATTATATTTGGCCTATGTTTATAGCTATATATGACAAGATGAGGCTCTGGTGGGATTATGATTATTCAAAATTTCTTGAATACAGGGGAGGAATATAAGTGTTAAGTTTTAAGGATTTATCCTATCCTAATGCACAAAATTCTACAAGCAAATAAAACCTAAAGCAGTAAATGTTAGATGAAATAACCATAATGTTCTTTTTAAATCAAATAAAAAATAAATGTTATAGACCAAAATGGATACAAAGCTCCCAGTGAACTTCCACAGAGATGAGAATGCCTACCAAATTCCCATGTTTCTGGGGAAATGCAACAAAATTATCTATTTTATTTTTCTTTCTTATCTTTTTTTAAAATAATCTTTAAAATATATAGTTTTTGAGCAAATAGCTATTGAGATTTCCATTACACAACTGTGGAATAATTTTCAAAATATGCTGAATAACAGAGAAAGGAAGACAGCAAGATGGCATCCTATGTAGAAAGGTTCATCTGGGATCAGCCCGAATACTAAGCACACACTGAGAGCACCCACAGTTTAATGGAACCTACCCAATTACCCAAAGACTACAACCTAAGTTAGTAGGCAAGATATTCTTCAGGAAGGATCTGAATAGTTCCGGAATTTAAAGAAGCTAATTCTCAGAGTTTTTGTCTGTAGTCAACCTAGATTCTTGGTTCTTTCAGCAATAGACAAACAATGTAACCCTGGCTCCAATTCTTCCTACTAAGATATTTCCTATGAATTCAGGCTGTATTAACACTATAAATGGGCACCAGACACCTGGCTTTCTCCCAGGATTGGAATAGATGATGTGTCTAATCATATCATGGGTGACATTTACTACAGATATGAACTTTGGTTCTTTATATCTCACCTGAAAATACACAGGCCGTAATTCTATGATAATTAAAGTTTCATTTTACTGTCTTCTTTGAGGGAAAGTTATCAATAGAAAAATTGTCAATATTGGAAATAATTCAAGCTTATGCACTAGAACTGTTAAATTTCTATTACTAATGAGGCTAAGAAAAAAGCATTTCAGCAAATTTAGACTCCATTCAAATTCTATGGGTACCAAGTTCAGGGGTAAACTAGAGATCCTTAAATGATGACTCCTCTGATTACCAACCAAGGTTTATATCACAGTCCAAAAACAAGATGTTTCCAACACATAAGAAAAAATTTACAACACTTCATTAATCAAATGGCTGAAAACATTTTACATAACATGATTTCTTAAGGATTTTAGAAGCATACCAGTTATTTCTCAATTAAAAAGTTAAAATAGCAACATTCATGGGAAAGTTGAGAGATTTAAAAAATAGTGATTTGTTTTATTCCACAGTGATATTTGGGAGCACTCCTTTATGTCCTGAGAAAAGAGCTGTCCATAAACATGTATATAAGCTAATTTGGGGATAGAATTTTGATATGGAAAGTACCTTTTTCTTTTTCGCTGTATCTGCTTATATTACTGTTGTCACTGTACAGAGGTCCTGTCGTTGCGTGGGGCTTGCAGCTATGATACTGTGCATTGAGTGTGTTGACTGTTATGTGAATCAGGTGCAGCAGGGTCTTGCTGATATCACAGTCTCGGTATGGATACTGATCAATAAAATAGAGGGAGAAAAATACAAATGGTTATTTTAAAAAATAAGCTTTTCTAATTGATCATGCCAGATTGTTTCTTAGTATCTCTTGGGTATAAAAAGGAATATACAGAAAAGTAAAAATACAGATTTTGATCATGGTTATATATATGTGTATATATATATATATATATATATATATATATATATATTCTCTTCCTCTTGCATCGAAAGTAAAACAGGCCAGTTTACAGTTACAACTGCCTTCAAGAACATTATTTGGTTTAGATATCTGGTGAATACAATTTCAAATATCTTCTTTGTTTTCTAGCTGAGAATATGAACACAATCAGAAGTTATTAATCAATTCCTTACAATTCACTATTTTAAAAACATTTTGAGAGCATGTATTGATATGGCCTCCCATTTCTACTTTCATTTCAGTAGTTCTTGCTTCTCAATACTAATTGAGAGAGATATCATGATGATTCTTCTAAAAGTCACATTTTTTTATCCTAGCAAATTCTCAACTTAAATCTCTTAGGTGTTTTGCTAAAGCTAAATTCTCTAAGAGGACCACTCCATCCAAAAACAGAGGGACTGCAGCAATTCACCTTGTAAAGGATGACAAGTAAGGCCTTCAACCACATCTGCCGGATGTGAGGTTTTAGGGACCAGAGGGAACAACGAGGTGGCTGTTGGAAATAATGCCGTAGTTGAGGACAAGAGCAGTATTTGAGCACCTGAACTACCAAGGGAAGGAGGTGTTTTCCCAAGTTAATGTTATAGTCCATAACCTGAAATAGGAAAAATATTAGTAACTGAAAGAAAACTGTAAAGAATCCTTAGAAGTCAAAAGGAAAAATTTGAACTATCACAACAAAAACACACGCATCTCACAAAATATTAGTAGTAATAATAGCCAGTATACGTAAAAGGGGAAAAGTTCAACCTCACAAGAAATAAAATTCTGTAAATTGAAAGCTTTTTTTTTCTATTTACTTCATAATCTACTGAAAATAAAAAATAGATTAAATATTAAACTATTAACTAGAATTAAACTAGGCTTACTGGGAAAAAATCTGGCAACCATGTAGAGAATGGGTACTAGTATACGCCACTAGCAAGAATAGAACTTAGGGGCTGGGGATTTAGCTCAGTGGCATAAGCGCCTGCCTTGCAAGCACGCAGTCATGAGTTCGATCCCCAGTACCAAAAAAAAAAAAAAAAAAAAAAAAAAAAAAAAAGAATAGAACTTAGTACAGCCTTTCAGGAAGTATGTATTCAGAGTTTAAAAAAAAAAGACATACCTTCTTATATACAATTAAATGTACCCTAAGGAAATAATCAAACAAGCATTCTAAGCACTACGTGTAAAGATATTCGGCAAGGCTTTGCTGCCCCAAATTGAAATTAATCTCCATATTCAACAATATGGAATCATTTAAATAAAATATTGTTTGTACAATAACATAATGCTGTATAGTTATTAAGCAGGAGATGATACAATTTTGTTTATATTATCTGAACTTCATAATAAATATTAAATTTTAAAAGATAACAGTTTGTAGGGCATGGTGGCACGTGCCTTAATTCCAGCACTCAGAAGGCTGAATCAGGAGGATTGTTGTGAGTTCGAGACCAGCCTGGGCTACAAAGTGAGTTCAAGGCCAGCCTGAACAGCATAGTGAGACCCTATCTAAAAAAAGACAATAAAAAAATAAAAAGGTAATATTTATCAGCATATATATCTATCCTATTATTATAAAATAATGTACATATACACATATGTGGATATATATGAATATATTATCCAAATATGCAAGGAGAAAGACATACACTAAAATGTTAGTAACTTATCATTGTCATGGGTTTTATGGAGTTTTAACTTTTTTGCTTATATTTCTAAACTAAGTATGCACAATGTGGATTTAGAGGTGGGATGGAAAAAGAAAGGGAAGAAGATATGAAAAAGCATTTGCTATCTAAGATAGTATGATCTCTTTTCATCACAGACAGCTGTGTATCAATAGGTATCTATTCAGTTATCAGTATCAGTAAGAGAATAACCACATGCATATTACTCTCACTTTGCTTATTTGTTTTCACTATACTACAGTGTATACTACACTATACTACAGTGTATACTACACTATACTACAGTGCGTTTAAGCTAACGACTACCATCTATGGAGTCCATACCATGAGAAAGCCCCTGATTGAGTGCTCTGCAATATGTTGTCTCTAGTAAACCTGTTACTGATGAGCAAACAAGAAGGGGATGCCTAAGAACTAATAAGAGTGGCAAAACTGCAGTTGATATTAACATCTTTTTAGCCCCAGGTCCTATACCCTTGCCCACTGGTGCAGTCATTCTAGAGAGTGAGATGAATAGCATTAATTTAACCAGTCATAAATATAGCCAATCATCCAGCAATTTTGTTCCTGCATCCATATCCCAAAAGAATTCTCACAGTAGTTTATAGGTACATATACAGGATATCCATTACTAAGCTGTTTGCTGTAGTAAGGTGTTGGAGACAATATAAATGTCCATCACTAGAGGAATGGATAAATAGTGTGGGAAATATAGAGAATGGCGTGTGATACAACAGTTTGAAGTAGCAGAAAAACATGAAAAAGCCAATAATGATTAACATAACTCTCCACTGGAAGCCAAAAGGAAAAGGACTTTAAAAAAAAACTCACACAAAAACTTCCACCTCTTTATCATTTAGTGGGTATAGAATTTTAGGATGATTAAGTCTAGAGATGGAGAATGGTGGTTGTATAACAAAGTCCCAGTGCTTAATGCTACCAAATCGTAAGCTGAAGCACAGCTAAAATGATAAATTTTATGTCATATATATTTTACAAAAACCACATACTCCCTTCATGATACCAAGCTACTGATTCTTATTTATTTCTATATTCATCTTCACAAACTGACTAATGCCAACTTATTTGCATGATCCTTTATTTATACTCAATCAGCATTAGTTTCTAAATGGAATTTTATGCCTTGTTTATATCCAAAACCTAATATTGTGATTTCTGAAAGCTGTTAGTCCACTTACTTGGGCAATTCCTGCAATAAAGGCATTAAAACAAGTTGACAGGCGCATTTTTTGAGGTGCAATCATGAAGCAGCCTTCCTGTTGGTCATAACCAAGTAAGACATACAGGTGTCTCTTGACGGTATTGAAGGCCTTTGCACTGCTGATGTCTGACTCAGCGCTGCTCTCATCCTTGGCCATGAACTTCATCAGCACTGTGATCAGCTGGTGAACTGTCTGGTGGTCGATCCCAGCATCTTCTGGGAGCAGGTCCTTGATGGTATTGTCATTCTCAGGAGATTGTTGACCTGTTAGTGCAAGAAAGGCTATCAATGGGCAGCACCCCAGCAAACAAGTTTACATTAAAATATCACTCGGCATTGATGAGCACTATTTTTTGTTTCTACTATATATTTAAAGTTTCTTTTCTAGACAAGAACCTCAAAGGCACCAAATGGCCTCCTAGGCAAAGCATCACTTCAGAGGCAGAAGCCACCACATTCATCGCCAACCAGATTATTCAAGAGTGAGAGGAAGGGGACAAAACCACTGAGGTGAGGCAGTGTTGTCCTCCCACCATTGCTAAGCTGCATTTAGCAATTTTTTAAATATGTTGACAAAGTCTTACACTCAGTGATAAAGAGAAGTCTACCTTCCAGCTTTGTTAAGTGAACATGTAAGAACAACCACAAAAAAATAGTAGTCTGTAATTCACTGAATACAAAAAGATTCATTGGACTATTTTGTTTAAATGCTACCTGAATTCACTTATATTCATGAGTCTGCTGATTTAAAAAAATTCCAAATCTTGACATAACAGCATATACTCTTTGAATAAGACAGTCAAAATTGTAAATAGCAAATTAAAACTGCTGCAATATGTAATGAGGAACATACAAGGGGCAGGGGGCACAGACAGAAAAGGAGAAAGAGAAGTAAGAATGTTTAAAAACAGAAAAACACCACATGAAGGCGAGCTGAAAGTTCACATGCAAAGAATACCTTAGTCCTTGGCTTCCCCTTAGGCTGCTAAGTAACTACCTTAGTAACACACTGGCATTGACTTTCTCTGTCACTTTTCAAAGTAAGACATTATATTAGATATGGTTCCTTCGCCCCTTAGAAGATTTGGTTTAGGCCTTTAGATGAAAGAAGATTGATATTTGCTCTTTTATATTTATGCTTTGGGGATTACTCAAGTCTTTCTGCATTCATATCCTTCCTTTGATAAGCAACATTAGAATTTCCAAATTAAAAAGGAAGTTTTTGTCTAAGAAGTTAGGTCAGCACACCGGCATCCTCATCTGTCATGCTTCAAGGAAAAATTACACTAAATGATGACAAGCTTTGGTTATAATCATTGTAAACAAAGCCCTGGTTACATCAATTATAATTACTGTGTAAATGATGCACCACAGCTAGGTAGCAGCTTATACCCAGTGACTCCTCGGTTAACCTGGGACAACATCAGTCTTCCAGGATTTTGTCAAAATAAGCAAGATATAATAAATATTTTCATGGACTACAGAAATCAGCTGTCTGAATCCCAAACATTTTTCTCTGGGGTGGCTGTATGAAGGTAATGTCAAATTCAGAGATTACTAATTAAGACTTGAATATAAGATAACAAGCTTGATTATCTAGTTTCCCTGGATGATCACAATAATGTTGGTCCATTCAAACATGGTAAGCGGAGAAGGGGTCTTTGACAATGACTAAAGAGGTGGCAGAATCAACTTAGTCTAAATGCTTCTGATGTAGGAGAGATCATATGATGTTTGTCAACATAACTTTAGGATATTAACATTTTCTGTCTCAAGTCTGTTCATGAAGCAATATACATTAGGGAATTTTTCTACCAAAAATCATTCAAATGAAATTTGACAATTTATTATAGCATTTCATGTGTAGAGTAATGAATAAATTATTAATATTATTATTAGGTATGTATCAAAATACAAAGCATGATTGTTTATTATAATTATATTAAACACATTACTATAGAATTTGGCCAAAAGCAATACTTATGTAAATACTTGTAAAGCAAATTTTAAAAGTTTAAAAAACTTTCTTTTCTGCATTGAAAAATACTGATTACTGTACTACTTTACAACTAGAGGAATATTAATACTTCGAGCAAGTTTGGGTCAAGAGCGTGATAAGCATGGGAATCTAGGTTCCCTGCAGGACCAAATGTTACTGTAGTAGCAGGTGATGGCTATTACAGTAGAGTATCAACACTCAATACCTTTTAGCTCTGAGGAGCAAGGTTCAAGAGAACATGCATCGCTGTCTAGACTGGCTTCCCCAAGTCTAAGACTAGACTCGAAAATTACAAAGTTTTTTTTAAATGGAAAATGTCTGAAAGCGAGTTGTACCTTTGATTTCTAGCCCTGGAAATCTAAAGAGCTCATAGATTAGAATTCAAAGGAAGCTTCCAAGTAGGGGCTTGCCTCCTTTTTTTCTATCTCAAGTCAAGTCTAGAAAATAAGCCATCAGACTCCAGTTTAAACTTTGCAAAAACTCATTGCAAATGGACATTTTTTCGAAAGGTGTGTGGAGCCTTACATTTTCCCAGAAAATCATATTTTCCTACTGATTGGCATTTCACACACGCCCTGATCTCACCAAGGATTCATCTTCGTTGATCTTCAGTCTTTCTGTTTGACGTCTGCTGCTCCTACTTGATCTCCCTAAATAGTAACGACTGATCTTTAACAAACCATTAAATGAACTGACAAAAGAATGAACTAATGAAACATAAATTTTTAAAACATTTTTAATTCCAAAAAAAAAAAGATTTTACTCTTCCTATTATGGGTACTGCAAGTCTGCATTTTACCATCTTTCTTTAAAATAGAGTAGGCTTATGATTGGTACTCTTCACACAAAAGAGTCACCTTAACCAGCTCTCTGAGAGAAATGAGCTGTAGATAAGTTGGAGTGTGTATTGATAAATACAATGGATTTCCATTTTAAATCTAAAAACCTACATTATTTCCTCTAAGATATGACAATCTAAAAATTTAATAGTTTTGAATTCTCGTCTATGTAGTTCCTTTATCTATCTTAACTACAGCAATTTAATATATTCAGAGGCTTGATTTTATGATTTCTGTAAGAAAAACATGGGCATCCTTATAATCACAGAAGCAGCGCTAACCCTATCATAACTTCAGTGTGGACTGAATCCACCACAACTTCCCCTCAGAGCTGAATAACTGGTTGAAACTCCAAAAGTTAGGAGACAATGTTATGTGAAACCAGGCACGGTTAGGACCTGCTTTTCCAGGCTTGTCTCTGTCACTCCACCCACAATGCTCCCATTCCTATAAACTGGGCTACTTGTGGATCTCAGAATAGATCCACCTTTGTGACTTTAACCCACAGTGCTCTTTCCCCCCTTTTATGTGGGTCTGGACCCCAGAAGCCACTCTTAGTAAATATGGCCACCCTCCCCCTCATTAATTGGGTGTGATACCTGAATTCTGTTACTTTCTACAAATAAGAAAAAAAAAAGGGAAGATGGGAGGGAGAAGGAGAAGAATAGAGAATTTCCTTTAGCATTTCCTAACATTCACATGGCAGAGAACTACTATGCAAGGCAGAACACTTTATTTATTCATTTGCTAAACATCTACTCCTTGAAGGCACATGCTATGTCTTGTCCATCTTTATATCCTTCAAAGCATATGGAACTATGTCTGACACATAACAGATGCTTATTTTTGATAACTTTCGAAGTGCACTGAATTCAAGTAAAATTTTCAATCCTGTCTTCTACGTAAGAGAAAAGTTGATGAAGGGCCAAAATAGCAAGGAAATGATTAGGGAAACAGGGAACCTTGTTCTGTATAAGTTGACTCACTGATCCCTCTGTCACAGCAACAAGTAAAAATTAGGTCCAAAAATTAGGTCTGCATTTGGTCCAAAAAAGCCAATGTTCAAACACTATAAATAAGAATGCCTTTTTCAGAGTCTGATTTATATTGCCTCATTGATCTCAATATCTCATTACCTTAAAGCTCCATTTGTACCAGTTCTGTTATGTATGTACAGTCTTAGAATGGTGTAGAAGGGCTCAAAATAAAAATAAAAACAAAAAGGGGTGGGGATGTAGCTCTGGGCAAAGGCTCTGGATTCAATCCCTAGTATCATCAAAAAGGGGGAAGACAGAGGAGGAGGGGAAGGGGAAGGAGAAAAAAGAGAGGAAAAGGAAGGGGAGGAATAGTAAAAGGAAGAGGAAGAGGAAAGAGAGGAAGAGGAAGAAGAAGAAAGATGAGAGGTGGGGAAGAGAAAGAGAAAGGAGGAGGAAGAGGAAGAAGAGAAGGACAAGATGGAGAAAGGAGAAGGAAGGGAAGGAGGAGGGAGGAACAGGAGAGGGACAGGACACAAGGAAGGAAGAGAGAGGAGCACGGGGGAAGGGGAAGAGACAGAGGAGGGCTGGAAAGCTGATGCTAGTAGCTAACTTCCTATTTTCCTTGCTCCTCATCTGTACCTTTGGCCCCTCCTATCCTAGATCTTACCACTGTGTATTTACATCCTGTCCATCAACCCAAGTCTGGTTAAAAAGTCAGCTGTTCACAAGACCCTCACTAATTGCCCCAGGTGGTAGACAACTCTCCTGCCACTACATTTGACAGTAACCACCCTAAGTACCATTATATGCACTCCAGATGAGAATTAACTGGTGTTCGTAATTTATCTCCATTATTAACCACAAGCAAGTTGAGAATGTAAAAAGTTCTAAAGCATCATTGTATACTTCATGCATCCTAATAGAGCAAGTAAAAAGGTTGGCTTTAAAAAGTTTTATTTTCCAAAATATAATTTCAAACAAGAGCCTTCCCATAAAACAACCGTACTCTCTGATTTTTTTGAACTTTAATGATCAATGGATATTTTGTAAGTTTAAAAGCTAGTGACTTTTTAATTATCTATAGAAGGAAAGAGAGAGCCCAAAGGGAAGTTATTTGGAATTCCAGGCTGGGACACTAATGACAAGGCAGGAAAGGTCAATACAAGAGTTGGACCAGTGCTACTAACTTCGTACTTGGCACCTACCTTGGTAGATACACATGTGGGCCAAGAGAACTTGATTTCTCCACAGGCTAGAACAGAACAGAACTGGGAAAATGCTGTACTCTGAAGATTTGGTCAGCACTGGTCCAACCAGGGATTCTAACCAATTTGAGGAAGGCCCTTTGCTCTCCATACAGGTGAGCTTAAACTGCACTGTAGCAGGCCTGAACGGTCAGACCAACTCTATAAGCAGACTGGTGCCCTCATGTCCCACAGGGAAGAAATACCCTAAGGCCAATTCATCAAGAGGTAGTTCTAACAGGAAAAAAAGAAACAGAAATCCAAGTCTCCTGAATGCAAGTATCAGTTCTGTCTCTTAAGTAGTCAGACATGATATTCAGCAAGTCACCTAAACAGAATGACTTAACTCCTCACTGTGTCAGTTTTCCTGTCCATGTGTAGAGTAAGAAATTAGTATTTGTTATATATCCAGAGTTGTTAGGAAGTCAAAGTTTACTGCATAAATACTCTTTAGGTGAAGAGTATACATATATGAAATATCATATTATTAGTATCTGCCTATTATCATTTAATTATTTATGCCAGGGGATAAAAAACAAGATATAATGAATTACCATGTGTTCATAGGATTAGACAGTGTTTGTTTAGTACTGTGTTGATATAACTGCTGCATTGTAATTAGATAATATTCAATATTAATTTTTTGTGTCTAGAGTAAGTATCCAAAGACAAAGAATCCCTGGATTCTTTGCTAATGTTCTTACAGCATTAGCAAACATATATCTTACATCTAATTACACAGGTTTCAGGTTAGCACTTCAAAATATTGTACGTTTCATTAGTTAGGATGAAAAAGAGTGGTGAACTCCTAGAAGCACTAATCATATGTGACTTATAAATAGAGCACTGAGAAACTCTGGGCTTGAGGTCCACATCTGTCACCAACAAGCTTGTGACACTTGTTCTTTTGTGCAAAAGTCCATAAAATGTTTCTGTGAAATGGGAATATCAGCATATCTCTAGTGTTTCAGTGACAGCATTCTATGAATATTTTTATATGTACAAAGGCTTTCGGTTTGACTCATAAAAATCACAGAGGAATTCAGCTCCTTACAAGCCTTGCAGAATATACCTTTGACAGAAAATAAAATTTTCTGTTTTATTTGCTGTGATTCCTATGTAAAGAATAAGATCAAAGAGTCAAAAACATTCCATCTAAAAAGCAATCAAAAGTAAGTCTTGCTGCTCAACTAAATAACATTTGCCTTATTTCAGGCCTGCTCAAGAAGAGGTCTGCACAGAGGAGCTCATTACTTAGACCAAACAAAAGAAAGCTCCTTAAGCAAGTCCTTTGGTTTCCATTTAATTCCTATTTTAAATCATCCTGCACTATCTTATGAATATCCTGGCCTGTCTTTCTTCCAAATTAAAACATTCAATGTCCAACAAGTAACAATGCAAAAAACTGGGACACCACTTTGAAATTGCCTTGTGAGCTGAGCCAACTATTTCCAAAACTAAGCAAGTTTTACTTATGGGGTGTCACGCAAATTACCTTTCTAAAATGTATTTAATTTAAACAATGTTATTATCTATCCCTTTTCCATTTGGTCATTTGTTGGGATAATTAGGTGCCTGAAGGCTTTTCTTAACTTCAAGAAACACATGTATCTGTTTTCCCACAAATGGACTCTTTTGGTTGGATTAAAATGGGTATTGATATTTAAAGACTAGTATTACAACAAAGCTTTAAGAGAAAAAGATGAGAAAAAATTAAGAAAAGTCATCAAATTACATAAGAACAACCTCAAAGAGGCCTAATTGAATGGGAACTGCTGGATGGAGTTCACATTTCCAATGAAGCTCTGGATCAGATGTACTTATTTATATTCTATTTCTTTTTTTAAAATCACAGCACAGTAGAAACATGAGTGATGTATATATATATATATATATATCAAGGTATAAGGACTCTGCAAGTGCCTGCTATTCCTTTTTTTTCATCAGTTTTAAAAGAGAAAATACACTTTTGGCCACCATCGGCTACTGCATTCGCAACTTTTGGGGCTTGCTCTTTTCCTCTCCTACACCTGACTTCCTCGTTCAGGTGATTTTTCTGTAACACATAATACATGCTATCTTCAAAATCTTCTTTCTTGAAATTTTATCTCTGAGAGGATCACTAACATTCTGAAAAGGTTATCTGAAAAGCATACCTACATTAAAAACTAAATATTCTGTACTATGATACATAGGTAGTAGGTACCAAATTTGTTTTTGACAAATAAGCAGGTATTTAGAACCTCTGCAATCTTCCCAGTGAATAATGGCACCACTGGTGTGGATAATGTTCAGTCATAATATCCCTGTCAAGTCATCAGAAAGCTTACTTCCTGCAGGCAGCCAGTGCAGGCAGGGACATGCTGCTAGATTCACCTCTGCATGCCCATTGCCATCACCTGAAGGCTTGCTTCCTCTGAGAAGCTAGTGCAGGCAGGTAGATGCAGCCAGATATGCCCAGTACAGAGCACCATTGGAGATCCTTGTTTCCTTCAGGCAGCCAACACTCATTGGAAGAATCAGACAAACACACCCCTGTGTGCCTGCCACCATTGGGGGAGTCCCAGTGTAGACATGCAGGCTGAAAGAAGCAGCCCTGTGACCACACACCCCTGCCCATCAGGGAAGCCTCAGTGTAGCTACATGGGTCTGGAGAAGCCCACCTCATGCCCTGCTACCTACCTGTAAACCTGGGGTGAGAGGAACTCAGGTTCTGTCCCATTCCCCTACACCATGGAGGGGCAGCCAAAGTGGGAAGTGTCTGGGGTACCACAACCAGCTTGTTGGAAGAAACCCAGGAGAATGTCAACACAAAGGAGCAAAATACAACCTCAGACCTCCACACAAAACAAGCCTGTGAGATATAGTCATGAAGAAAATGGAAGTCACACACCTGAAATCTCTGAGAGCATAGCAATTTAAGTAAAGAAATAACTTCATGAGATTGTGAAAGCAATCAAATCAGAAATAATGTCTTAGTTAGGATGAAAAAGAGTGGTGAACTTCTAGAAGCAGTTTATCTGCTTCTAGAAATCACAAACATAATGGAATAATTGCTCCGCATATCTAAAGAAGACATAGATAAAAAAAAAAGAGGAGCATAGGAAAATGATAGAAACCTTGAATGAACAATATAGGAAAAACTTACAGTGCATGAAACAGATTCAAAGAGATATCCAGGAAATTAAAAAGTCAATTGAAAGTTGGCAAAATCACTTGAAAGAGACTGAAGATAGACTTTCAGACCTTGAAGTTAGGATCACAACTAGTTATCATGAAAGGAAAAATCTCTTTAAAATAATAAGTAACTAGGAAAAAACAATTCAATGGCTGCAAGATGATGCAAAGAAAAATAATTTTAGAGTAGTAGGTGTCAGCAAAGAAGCGAAGGTCAACATAAATGACACAAAAAGACTATTTATAGAAGTAATAGCAGAAAACTTCCCAAACATGGGGAAAAGGATCCGGCACAAAGATAAGTGAGGCATATAGAACTCAAAACAGCCATAACCAAAATCAATCTACACCCAGACATATAATAATCAAGATCCTAGAAATTCAGCACAACAACAAAATATTAAAAGTTGTTAGAGAAAAGAAACAGATCACCTATAAAGAAAACCAATCAGAATCATGGCACACTTGTCAACACAAACCATCAAGTCAAGAGTTTGGAATGAAGTGTTTCAAATCCTGAAAGAAAACACCTTCTAACCCAGATTGATATACTCTGCAAAACTATCTTTCAAAATTAATGGAAACATAAGATACTTCCATGATAAAGAACAACTGAAAGAATTCATGACCACCAAACCAAACCTATAGAGAATGCTGAAGGATATTCTAGAGAGAGATAAAGATGACCAGGATTCCAAGAACAGTAGCAGATAAGGATCCCCAAACAGGACAGGCAATTGAATGAAGGGGAAAAGTGGAGGGTCAACAGCAGGAGGATAGCATGGCAAAGATGAATCAATGCATGCTGGTTGTAACCATTAATGTAGATGACCTCAATTCACCAATAAAAATAAATACAAGGATAATAATTAAGAAACAAGATCTACTGTATACAAGAAATACATTTAACTCAAAAGGAAATTCATAACCTGTAAGTCAAAGGAGATAAAACAATTATTGCACACAACAGGAGACCAGAAAAAGCAAGGGTAACTTGCCCATCAACAACAGAATGGATAAGAAAAACATGGTATTTTCATATAACGGAAGGCTACCCAGCTATAAAGTAGGATAATCTCAAGGTTCTTGTAGGTAAATGGATGCAACTGGAGATCATGCTTACGGGTGAAATGGTTTGGACTCATACAGGTGAACACTAAATTATTTCCCAAGAATAAAAAACTGGAGTTATTGGGATCTAAAAAGCACAGGAGATTACTGTCCTTCTTAGAAGTCCTACCAAGCTTCTATTCTTCTATTTCCATTGGTTCTATCTATCACATTGTGTCTTATTAGGATTTGAATATGTGTGAAAGTATAAACAAAATTTTTTATTGAAAATGAGATAGTATAGTACTCATTGATCATTCTCTGTTATTCGGTTCAGAATGCCCTGTAATTCTTTCACTCTTTGAATGGTTTTATACTTTTTTGTTATGTTTGATATTACTGTATTTGAAACTATGCTCAACTATAGCAGAGAAAGAAATATTGTGATAGCTACTGTTAATGTCCGGTTGTCTGAATGTTAAGTATTGTATTGCCTATGTTGTCCAGTTCTGATCTGCTCTGTACTGACCTCTTTTGTCTTATTCTCTTTAAAATAAAATGGAAAAAAAAAAGCACAGGCAATATTATGAAAGTGATAGAAGAGGAAATGCCTAAAAAGGGAATGTGGTAACCACTGTTAATTTACTATTATCTTGTTTTGAATTGTTGCTTCATTTTTATAATTTTGTTATTTTGTCTTGTTTTGTTAGATTTTACTGTGTCTGATGGTATGGGCAGCTATTGAGAAGATAATGGGATGTATTATGGTAACAACTGTTGATTTCCTAACATCTTCTTTTGAAGTCCTATAACACTTTCATTGTTTTGTTTTGATTGGTTTTATTCTGTTTTGTTTTATTTGATTTTATTATGTGTGATAGTATGGACAACTATTTTGAAGAAAGACACATTATAGTAGCCATTGTTCATTTCCTATTGTCTTGTTTTGAAGTCCTATAATTATTTCATTCTTTTGTTTTGATTGATTTTAGTCTGTTTTGTATTATTTGATTTTGTTATGTGTGAAGGTATGGTAGCTATTTTGAAGAAAACAAGAGACATAGTAGCCATTGTTTATTTCCTGTTATCTTGTTTTGAAGTCCTATAATGCTTTCATTCTATTGTCTTGATTAGTTTTGTTCTGTTTTGTTTCGTTTGATTTTATTGTTTGTGATGGTATGGACAGCTATTTTGAAGAAAATGAGAGACATTATAGCAGCCATTGTTGATTTCCTGTTGTATTGTTTTGTTTTGAAGTCTTGTATCATTTGCATTGTTCTGTTCTGATTTGCTTTATTCTGTTTTGTTTTATTCTCTTTAATATATAAGAAAAATTCCTTGTCAATGGCTCTTCAACCCTCAGTATGCTCATGATGAATTGCAATATCATAGAAATCAAATGATAAATCACACTATGTCATGCTGGATATAAACCTATGGTCCCCTTAACCAATAGAATTCCTCCTCTCTCTAAGGAACAGAAATGCACGAAGAACTGCAAATCAGGAATAGCTAAGGGAATGAGTAGATGATAGAGGTTCAAATGTATAACCTTTAAAAATGTAAATGAAATATATGTCTTGTTTATAGCAGATATACAAGAACATAGTATTTCTATGTGAAATACACATACAAATATAAGTACTATGTATAGTTATCATCATATTTGCTCTCTGGGAAATGTTCAAACTCAAATAATATGATGCTTCTTACTGGACCAAAAGTTAATGGGATCAAAACTCATCTGCTAAGAATAAAATGGAAAGGACTGCCACATCAGGGGCTCAAACATTTAAGCATCTGGGATAAGACCTTTTTGAACCTGCTAATCCTAAGAACACCATTCTGGTCCAGTTAGAGACATCGAATTCTTTATCTTGTCCACCTTTGGTAGATACTTGCACATAGCCCTCCAATGTCAGAAGTACCCACCTGGCGTCTGTTCAGGTGTCCCACCGAGAGCTGGAGCAGACTGCTCTTGCCTGGTCAACCTCATAGCTTAAAAATCAACAACAACTCTATTTCAATAAGCATTACAGACAACTTGAGCCTATAAAACATACTCAGCGCTAACTGCATTGGATGTTAGGAGCAAGTTTAGTTTTCCTACTTATAATTAACATCGCATAAAAGATGTCTATGCAACACAAGTTTTGTGGTTTTATTTGTATCTTAAGAAGACCCCTTCAATGTTACTTGAATTCTTAATCTTCAAAATTGTCAGGTGAATCCATAAATAAGAAATAAACAATGAATAAATTTTATATCCCAAACTACTAGCTAGGTTATAAACAAGCTGGGAAATGCATGTAAAAATTGTAATTTATTTAATTTAATCTAAGTATTGGTTTCCAGGATCTGAGCTTTGCCTAGGTTCTCACACTACTCTAGGTTATTCTTAATGATCACCTTAATTATCTCTGCTCCCTGGAAAAACATGGGCTATCAATTACTTAAAGGGCTTTTGCTGACTCTTTCAAATTTCAAAATACCACATTCCCACAGTTTGTCATAAAGTAGAGAAAAATGTAATAAATAAACTCAAATCATATTTGTGATTTTAAAATGGTTATAAGGCTGTTTTCTAATAAATACCAAAGAAAAAGCAAATCTTTCTGTTTCTGACAGAGTAAGAACAGTGTCTTAAATGTTATTTTATTAATTTCATAGATGTCATTTAAAGATTAAGTCCATTAATGATTTTTATGTTAGTAATATATTTAAATATATTTATTCATTAACATGGTAATTTAGGTATGAATTTTTAATTATTTGTCACTTGTGCCATTGGAAAACATTAGAATTTATCAGGTCCTTTGATATACGGAAAACTTTATTCTCTTTAAAAGGACAACAAAAAAGGATATCTTTATAAACAAGTACATGTGAAAATTTCTTTGTAATAAACAACAAAGATTGTTTTATCTATAAATTATATGGTGAAGTTGGGTAGAAGCTTCCTCTTTTTCAAAAACAACCATTATGGGTTTGTCTTGGGGATTATATGGCTGCTTCTAGCATATAAGGAAAGAAAATGGCTTCTCAAGTTGAGCACTACCTCTTAGCCACACAGGTCTTGTTATTCAGAAAGCACTTAGTTCCCAAAGCTGGTGTGCAAACATGCAGATTCTAGGACTTGTAGGTTCCGTGCCAAGAATCTATTCTTCTGCCTTCTACAATTCAAAAGAATCTATCATTGGATCAAGGTTTTGTTATACCTACCAACTAAAAAGGGCCCTTCCTGACACACCAGGATGATTTTCTAGGGAATCTGAAAGCCAAGCTTGTTGAACAAGCTCAATTTGCTAAATCTGCTACTCTCTGTGAACATTCAACAAGACAAGTCAGCCTCAGAAAGACATGAAAGAAATTTAATGGAAGAAGATACTCAACGAATTTTGGAGGTCAGGGTCTCAGGGAGGGAGAGTGCCCTCTTGGATTCCGCGGGCCCTTTCACACTGTCCCTCAGAGACCGCACGCTCTTCTGGCGGTTCCTTGCAAAGCGAGCCCTCTTGATCTTCCAAAGTGCGGCATCACTGAGGTTGGCGACATTGGTCCTCACAGCAGTGATCGCTTTTGAAGAGGAATTTTAAGAGTTATTATTTCCCTTTCCTGGCTATGTCCCAAAGCTAGTTTGAAACAATCTATTTGTGTACAGTTTCAGTACAAAAAGACATCTTGCACAGATGTGTGAGTTATCCATCTCTTCCCATAATGAATTTTACCTAAAGAAAATCATGACTGTATTTTACCACATGCCCTATCATTTTTCTGTTTAGACCACAAAATTAAATTATATAATTTTATAATCTCTTCCCATCTATTTAGAAATGTAATCAAATGATTAACAAACATACAAGGGTAAGCAGATTGCAAAACACATTTCACAAAATTGCTCCCAAACATTGAAAACATAATGACTGAATAATATTTAAGGGTCCTACAGTCACAAATGGTTATTAAAGGCCTTCAAGGAACTGTGAAGAATTCAGATTTTGGAGTGCCAGAATATACTTAATCCATGGATTAGTGCAAAAGATATTCAATAAAAATGTGATGAAGTGAGTACAAGAAATCAAGAAAGACATCATCTTTCATTTCACATGAGAAATTAAATCACATTCCAAGTGTCTCCTGCTTGCCTAATAAGAACAACAGGAACCATGGCTGTTTACAACAAGGGCTTTGTTCTACTTACTTGTAGGAAAAGGAAATTCTTTGTTGCAGTCCAAATGTAGCTGTGCTTCCAGAGAAAGAGTCTCAAATCTATTGACAAAGAACTCCCAGCTCAAAGCAGGAATATCTTGCTTAAGAAAGTGCAAGAGTAAAAGCTTGCTCAATATTGTGGGTCTGTCTTTAACCACAGTATCAAACTGAAAGTCAAGACAAAGACACAGACCCTGGAAAGAGAGGAAAAAAAGAAAATCAGATGTAAACAGTTGTAAGACAGTTCGAAGACAATATGCCATAGACAGTCAATGAAACAAAACAACCTCCTCCATTCCATACTTATAAGTAAAATGATCCAATTGAAATATGTCGATGTGAAGTTTTTGTAGGAAAAATTCAGAAAAATTCTAATTATAGAATATCTTTTTAATTTTTATCTTGAGTTTTAGTGCATTAAATAAGCACTTATCCAAATATCACCAAAGTAGAGCATCTTTTTTAATGTCTACAGTTTTCAGTAAGAGAAGCATTCTTCTAAAGCTACATTTTAGAATATATGAGAAGATGGCCTTTAAATCCCATTTCAATCCTAAATAACACAACACTAAAACAGAATAAAGTCATCTTGTCTTCTCGGAATGTGAGTAGAACAGGGACTGTTAAACAATGAAAGTTGCGATGGATGGAGCACCCACCTCCCTCATCCATGTGTCTAGCATTACCTCGCTTTTTAACTGGCTGAAATTAAAAACTATAATTTACCCAGCCATACCATTTATTCATCTAGCATCTAATGAATGCCTCCCATATTCCAGGCCCTGAGCAAAGTTAAGACATACAGTACCAGACAAGACAACAGAGAGGACTGACTAGAAGACAATACGGGTTTTACAAGTCAAAATATGCCACAGGCAGTACAGCCCTACCCTTTATCAGATTCTGAACAGTTTGTCCTTGGTTATAGGTATTAAAATATATGAAGAACCCTTGCACTTGGAAACCAGTGTGAATGCACACACACATACACAGAATTGAAAACATGGACTTTATTATAAGACAGACCTGAATTCGTTCTGTTTAGTAGCTATATGACTCTTAAAAAGTTACCTTACTTTCCTAACTTTCAGCTTCTCTGCCCGTAATATGGGAACATAAAAAGGTTATTGTGTGTATTGAATAAGATAACATGTGACAGTAGTCTTTTAATACACTTCCCTGCCAACAAAATATCTACTTGGCAAATATTAACTCTTGCCATTATTATTAGTTTTAATAATGAGAGCAAAATAACAAACTGGTATCAAAGTAGAAAAACAATAGAGGTTCTACTCTTGATTTTCTCACTAACTCACTTTGATAAGTCACATTTTCTCTCCCTGAGATCCAATTTATCACTTATAAGTAAAAGGACACAAAGATAAATATATCAGGTCTCATAGTTCATGCCTCTGGCTTTAGTATGTGGCATTTCACTTTGGCAGCATATTACCTTCTCATGTTCTACTCTGATTATACTGCAATGCATCTGATTTCTATTAGCATCTAGCCTCTAATGACAAGGGTTGCCAGTCTAGTTTAAAAATGTGTTATATGTTCACACACACAAGAAGTTATATAATAATTTCATCTGTTCAAAAGTGGTATGACTATACACACAAAGACTGAAATGAAAGTACTAATAAAGGGATCTTTTATGAAAGTATAGGTCTAGTACTCCTTTTTCCATTTTAACATTTTCTACTGCATAGAGAGAGATTCTGGCAAAGCAGCTTCTTTTGTGTTTTGTTTTCATGATAACTTAGTAACATGCATTTGAACACACACATGCAAATTTCCACTGTTACCATCATCATGTTTACATGATGTTGTGTTCTAAATGTTTGTGTTTCCCCTCCCAAAAAATCCATATGTTGAAATCTTACCCCTTGGATGTGATACTATTAGGAGTTGGCCCTTGAGAGATGATTAGGTCTTATGGGCAGAACCCTTATAAATGCAGTTAAGAGTCTTTATTTAAAATAAATAAATAATAAATAAAGGTCTCAGACAGGGAAATGCACTATCTCTGAACCAGAAAATGAGTCTTCATCGGATACTGAATCTGCCAACACTTTGATTTTGGCCTTCCTACCCTCTAGATCTATGGCAAATAAATTTCTATTATTTTTATTAGCTGTTATGTCTGTGGTATTTTATTACTGCAAAACTAAAGGATACAAAATTTGAAAATTCATTGATTCAGTGGTGCTGACATGGACATCTGCAAAGCAAATAACATTCATCACATGTCACCTGCAATGCTGGTCTCTTTATAGTGTCAAGCAGAAGGCCTGCCCTGGTAGCCACTGCTGGGTTGACATCCTCCACAGCTGTCAGAAAGCAGCAGAAGGCATGTGCCAGGGAGTACTTCAGGAGGTGGTTTTTGGTCACTGAGTGAATATCCAGAAATCTGCAAATTACAGCCACTTTTTCCACTGTAATGTAAAAAACAAAGGACAAAATACATGTATGTACATATTGACATTTATTTAGACAGCCTGAAAATTGATCCCACAGAAAAGGTTAACTCAAGGCCCCCACATGGCAACTTTAAATATCGAATAAAGTCCTTCTGCTACCTTCTCCAGTGTTTGATTTCATCTATGCAGCAAAGACAGCTTCTACTCAGTGCAATAGTTTTCTGCCAGGTAGGCTTTTTTTAACTCTCACTTGTCTTTTAGACTTTTACAAAGTCTTTCTCTTTGTTTAGGTTTCAGCTACATTTTAAACTACTGGAAATACCTCTCTGTTCATTTCTATGACCAATTCACAGAAGCTCTGCAAACCACCAAAGAAGAAGAAGGTGCACACCAGACCTGGCTCTAGCTTCTGGGCCCTTATTCTACTCTTCGTAGCTCATGTTGTAAAATCACAGATGAAACAGATACTTCCGGAGACTGCTGCAGAAGCCACATAATATTTCTTCTATGATATAAATATGCTTTTGCTGAATAAATTTCTACTTCTTCTTTAAACCTACACTAAACCTACACTCTTAAAGCACAGCCTTACTTCACATAGCTAGTAAAGCAATACAGTGCCATATGAATTAAGATGTTCCAGAAGCCAGGATATTCTTTCACTTTTTCTGCCTTTGGACATTTTATCATCTCTGAAGAATTTGCTGCTGAAGGTCTATGTGCTCTTTAAAGTCCATTCTGATCATTCTATCCCATGATTACCTATAGAAATAATACGTATTCACTATTGATTTACATATGGTATTTATGTGCTCATATATAGTTATATGACATGTCTGTTGACAGTCTTAGATTATATTTATACCTTCTTGTATGTTTATATTTAGTCGCAGCAACCTAAATTTGGAGGCCTTTGAAAGTAGGAATCTTCTCATATACTTCTCTTTATTGCTCCCAAAATGCCCACTATATAAGGTGTTTACTCAATAAATACATGGATTTGCTTATCTAAAAATATGTAATAAGCATACACACACATAACTAAGAAACTATCTTAGACACTTGGTAGGGGGGAGATGAAATTAAATGGAAGGATGAAAGATGACCTACAATTCTTGACTTCAAAGTCAAGTTGACTAAAGAGACAACTACAGTTACAACATAATATAAAAAGCTATAAATGCCTCTACTGAGGCCTACATAAAATGCTCTGAGGGATCAGGGAATTAAGACACCACTTGAAGATGGAATTCAATGGCAGTGTTTGAAAGAGGATCAAATGGAGATGCCACTGGAAAAGGACCTTGAAGGGAAGAGGATTTCGGATGGAGACCACAGATGGCAAAAGCATGGATTAAGGGAAGCAGAAAGCAATGGGAAAATTGATGGCAAGTGTAGAAAGAAGTATGGGAACTGTGCAAACATACCCAGATAGACTATGGGAGGCTTTGCATGTCAGGTAAAGGGTCGTAATTTTATTCTCTAGGCATTGAAAACCTGTTAACATAATCAGAGCTATGATTCAGAAGATCAATCTAGCAACAATCTAACCCTTAACTGGAATGAAAGATCATAGTTAAATATTTACCTGATTTATTTACATGTAAATACTACATTCCCTAAAATTGTTGCAAATACCAGGTAGACTTTTGCTAGAAAATTATTCTGTGCTACCACATCTAATTCCCTACATCAGCCTGTCCTATCATACAAATAAACTAGTCCCCTGAGATTCATGTCAGCATCCAAAAGCAAGCACCTTTTGAAGTGGCCAGGTATTAGGGAGTTAAACTATAAGGTGTAATAATTAACTCACCATGTGGAACTTCCATTTCTGTACCAAACTTTTGAGACACTAAAATACATAGAACTGTTCTGATGAGCTACACTCTGGCCTGTTGACCCTGAAGACTGGGGTGACCATGAACCACAGATGTGAGGTTAAGGGAACACACTCAAGTTCCTTTGCCATTGTCTTGCTCTGAGTATTTAACATTCTGTGCACATATACTTCACTGGAGCAGACTTGATCTCTGATGGCCCAGATGTGACAAGTGTACACCACAAGTTCTTACATGTCCCTAAGTTGCCTGGAAAACTTGTTTAAAATCTTAAATTCCTGTCCTCAGCACTCCCCACTAAGATTCTGATCCTGTCGGTCTAAAATGAAACCTAATAATTTTCATGTTAACAAGCATCCCAGTAATTTGCATGTTAGGACACGGTTTGGAACCCGGCAAGGATGCTGTTACTATAACCTGAGTAACAGGCATAATTATACCTAGGCAATCATGGAGGAGCTCCACATCTAAGGACTACTCTGAAAAATAATGGTTATCAAGGAAGTTCTCCTCAGTTGAACCAGCAAAGAACACCAGAAAGCAGAAAGCCCTTTTAAAAAGAGAAAAAAGGAAGGCCAAAAAATGCATGTCAAAGTTAGACATCTGGTTTACCTTATAACCAGAGAATTCTTAAACTAATACAGAAGTACCTGCTTCAAACCTCATCTTCCAGTCTTTGCTGTTGAAATTGCCATTTATGATTGTCCAGAAGATGTCAGCACCATGAGGAAGTGACAGAGCATGGAGAAGGAGAGGGACCGCTAATGAAGACAGCTGGGAGAACTCAGACTTGACGACTCTCCACAGGCTGGGGAATTAAGGAGAAGCAAAGTAGCTATAGTTATCATAACCTTTACTGAAAAAGAGTCCTATTGTCTTAATTTATGGTAAATAGATAGCTGGCAGTAATGATTTGGTAAAATTACACTTACACACAAGAATATACTCTTCTAATAAACATTTCCTATGCTCTGTTCTGTATATTTTTTTAAAGGAATCACTTTTACATAACAATATAGAAAACATTTAATGCTACATCTGAGCATAAAGATTAATAACTGCATAGTATAAATTTCAACATATTAATGAACAATGACTGTTAATACACAAAATTAACATTAGTTATGTTGAGGAGATAAATAATTTAAAATTTTTTCTTATAGTAACCATCTAGAAATTTTGTTGGTTTTCCTTCCCCAGCAGTCCCTTTCCATTTATGGCAAAGGACAACTCTTTCTATTAGTAACAGCCTCTCCAATACCTGGCAAGGTTGTCAACGAAGCTCCCTACCTTACCTATCACACAGGTAAACACAAAACACATGTGAGGCAAAGTACTTTAATACCCTCAATAAAATGATTAGTCCATGAATGGGCATATAGTGCAAACATGAGAATGTCTGAATGTTTTTTCCAGGGAAAAGTATGGACGCTGGGAGAGAGAGGCTCCCTCTCCTTCTGAAATCTGCAGAATAAAAAGCAGTATCAGTCAAGAGCTACCAGGGATACTTTTTCACACCTCCCAGGGTCAGCCTGCCTGGAGAGAAGCCAACTCTTAAACAAGAAGCCAAGACTTAGTTCTATGTAACAAGCTGATATAGACCTGGGCTAAATGATGGGGAAGATTGAGGTGGGAGAAAAGAGGTGGGGATGGGAGCACATACACATAGGAGAGGAGAGAAAGACACACACACACACACACACACACACACACACACACACACAGAAAGAGAGACTGAGGCGGTAATTTGTGCCTTAGCAAGTTTAAGCTAATTCACTATCAAGTACTATCACAATAATTCGGAATGTAGTGTAATATGTTGACTTCAGATTTTTTTATTCAGCCATTTAAAGCAGGCCCTTTATTTTCATTGCTGCTCCAAAGTTAATATTACAGTCAAAATTATTTATGACTTTAAAAAACTTTTAATACACCACTAAGAGGTGGACATAATGGCAGTTTATCTCCCTTTTGCAGAGGTACAAGTCACTAGATTTGCTTGCGAGTCAGAAGACATATCAGAACTATAGAATGAAAAGGAGAAATTTTCAAACACTGAATGCTTACTCTGAGCAATAGAACTCAGACAAGTAGAGATCTAATTACTGTCATTAATTAGCTGTCTACCCATGTGCAAATTTCTCAATTCCTCTGAACTTCATTTCCTCCCAGTGCAGACTCTTTTTGAAGAGATGGTGCAAGGTACTTAGCACACAGTAGGTACTCAAAGATCTTGAGCTACTGTCATTGTAAGGATAAGGATGATGATGCGTCCAGAGAATACAATAGGCCCTATGAAGAATGCAAAGGAAAAAGGAGATACAATCTGTTCTTTCATGGAACTTGCAATTCAGTTGAAGGAATAAGAAGTTTCCCTAGAAAACCACCTCAGCAACAAAAGCCTGGATCAGGCCTGTCTCAATGGCTTTCCCAGTTCTCTAAGGGACTCTGGAAGGAAGAGGAAGGACACCATTTCCTCAGACCCTTTTGTTGTCCGTGATGAATTTTTGGTGTCATAATGGGGCTTTGAGGAAAAAACCTGGACTATGAACCCCCAAAAGTTGAACTGCAGGTCCATGACACAATAATCCACTTGACCAGAGTACATTTTTGTAGAGGCTATTTTAGCAACAAAAATCTGCCCATTTAGAATTTCTAAGTATTAGTGGCGCATCTACCAAACTCCTGACTGTTTCCAGTGATTCTGCCCAGATGTGTAGCTTGTTTGATAATCACTCTGAACCTCTCAGGTCATCCCTACTTTTCCCCACACTCAGGCCAGCCTTGTCTATCTTTCATCAGTTTCTTGCTCCTATTGCACACATAGAATCTCCATTTTATCATAGGAAAACTTCTGTACTTCCCCACCTTTCCCACAGGATGCTTCTGAAATGGGTTAATGGTGTCTCCCCAAACTACAGGTCTACTTGGAAACTCGGGACATGACCTTACTTGGAAATAAGGTATCTGTAGATAAAATTAGTTAGGATGAGTTCATGCTGGATTAGAGTAAGCCCTAAATCTAATGACAGATGACCTTACAAGAATAGAAGACACACAGGAAAGATTACCATTTGACAATGGAGGCAGAGGTTGAAGGGATGAAACGACAAACCAAAGAATGCCAGTGACTACCAGGAATCACCAAGAGGCAAAGAACTTTTCTCCCCTGAAGTTTTCAGAGGGATTGTGGCTCTGATGAAACCTTGATTTCAGACTTCTGGCCTTTAGAACTATGAGAGAACAGCTTCTGTTTTAACCCTCTTATTGTGTGACAGCTCCAGGGAACAAATCCAACTTCCCCTTCCTCATCGAGGCTAAAGCTTGGTATTTTCCCAATAATGTGGCTTCCCCTTACCCCCTCAGTGAGTCTTTTCTTCAGTCTTCATTTACTCAGAATGATCTTTATTTCCCATTTCTTCTTTCAGGCCTTTCTCACCAACCTCTTCCTTTTGAAACCCATGACATTCATTTAAAGGGCCCTCTCTCCATTTCTGGATGAAGTAGGCACGTTCTCACCAGAGCCTCTCCTAACATCTTAGTTTATCGAGCTCTGCCCTCACAGATCCCTCACCTCATGCACAGTGCCCTCTCTCTCCTCTGTTGAATGAGTCGCCAGCCTGACCTCTCTAAAGCTGGGAACACTCAGCTTTCCCCTGTCTGCTCCTAAGTGAGACTCTTCATCTTGTTTTCCATAATCTTCTCCCAAGCATCACTTTTTCTGGTTTCGCTTACATCAGTCTTAGGCTGGATTTCAGTGCCAGCCATTTCATCAGCTTTGGAAGGCCTCTCCTGTGGCCTTCTTCCACAATCAAATCACTAACCCTGGATCCTGGATAAACCTACCACCCATCTCTCATCCACTCTGAAAACCTAAGCACTATAGAAAAAAAATCCAAACTCCTCCTAACTGGGCCACTATAAAGTGGTGCTGGATAACTTCAGTCAGGCATGGAACTGGCATTTCTGTGGTTATCTCTTGTGGACAATCTACTGCTTTCCTCATGTGAGCTGCTGCATTACTATTTCTATGTCCCTCAACCCAATCTCTATCTTCCTCCCTCTCAGAGGAAGACATTAGCATTTATTATACTTAGGGTTTAAGTCATCTGTTAAACTTCTTTAACACTGGTTTGTCTTTTCCTCAAAGATTATCTCCTTTCAAAGGAAAGAGCGCTACTTCTCTTTTCTTCTCTACCTTTTATATTGATTGTACTTTCAGAACTTGGCTCCACTAACTTTCTCTTTTCTGGCCCTGTTTGCTGGCCCTTTGCCACTGACCATAAATTTGTCCAAATTTTCTTTATCTTAAAAGTCCTAGATATCCATTCTCTTCCCCCATCAAGCATCAGATGTTTCCCTTCCTTTTCTAACAATCCTTTAAGAAAAAAGTTCTCTCTGTTTATCTTTATATTCCTTAAGTCCTTGCAGCTTGCACTTTGCAGGCCCTTAAATGCAGGTAATTACCAAGGAGCTCTCTCTTTCCTACACTTTTCTGTTAAAGCACAGTTCTGAGCCTGTTCACTGTTTTAAGGTCTTCTATGGATGACCAAATATCTTTCAAGAAGCCTCTTGTCTTCCAGGCTCTTCACACTTGGGTCAAACCTACTTCTCTAGCCTCTTTTATTCTCCTAAACCTGCACCACGCAGAAAAATGAAATCTTAGTATCACTAAGTAGGCCTTATCCATTTCTTGTCCTAACTTTTCAGTTAGGAAGGGGTTCCCTGGTTGTCTTTCTGTTTGTTCTTAACATTTCTACTTCCCACAAAATGCCCTACTTGTCTCAAATCTCTACCAGTCAAAATTCATTACTTTAATGCCCATTCAAACAGTACCTGCTACTAACTATTCATCTAGAAATCTTCTGACCCACCTGTGAATTGTGCAAAGTACTCATTTATCAAATTTTCTTGAGTTAACAGGGGCTTATAAATACATAGGATGATCATGTGTCTTAGAGTATTCAGGATCTTGGTCTAGTTTATCCTCATTGTTCTGAGTTTATTATGAGAGAGCTACCCCTTCTTTAATCTCAAAGGTAGAACAATTTAAATAATAAAACATGTGGTCACCTCCTGTATATCTAGTACTCATCCCCTTCTAAACTAAACTGAAAATTGGCAAGGTACCTTGTGAGATAATTATCAAACTACTATCTGTTGACAGCTTTCTAGGGTATATTTTAATCCATTAACAAGTAAGAAGCATAAAATAATCTTTATCTTACATTTTCTATTTCTGCAGTGTCTAATAATGGTATACCTACATATTAGGCAAAATAAAAGTAGTTCCCATTGGCAATTAGGCTGTCCTGGCTGAGAAAAATAACCCAAATGAGCTAATAAGTCTTACTCTAACTTTAATTTTCACAAGTGAAGGTTAAAGTGTAAAGAAAAAAGTGAAACATGAAGAAGACATACCTTGCAATCAGCATGTGGTCCTGAATGTAGGCTAAAAATTGAGGGTGATCTTTTCTAGCAATGTATAAACATTCTCCATGCAGACAGAGAATCTTCAAGCAATTGAGCATATTAAAAAGAATGTCTGGCTCTTCAAACTTGGCCATTTCCTACACAAAAAGTCACATAGTTACTGGGTTTTCCAAAACAGCATTGCTACCAAGCCAAGTGTTCAAAGATTTCAGAAAATATACCTGGAAAATGGTATATATTAATCTTAACGTTACTGGAAGCTGTTGATAGCAGAATTTTCTTTCAGTATCATTCTTTATTGCTGTAAAGAAATAATTATACAAAGATTAACCTGCCGGTTTCCCTACCATTCACCAACTGACCATGATCATGAAGCCAAGAGAAATTTTTTAAAAAGATATAGAATGTATTAAAAGAGCAATTGTGTGTACCAATGTCCCAAAGATGATTGTAAAATGCATGTACTGCTAACAGACACTAATAAAATAAAATTTGAATTTAAAAAAGAGGGATTGTGCAATGTTTTCATTTCATTGAGTATACACCCCTTCTGTGAGGTAAGTGCAAGATCCTTCTAACTTTAGAAGTCTCAGCCTCCATTTTCTACTGTGTAGCCATGGTATGTTTGAACATCTTTGGCTCTCCAGGCTACCACACCCAGATCTGTGCTCCCTAAAAGGACCTGGGACAACCAGGGAACACCTTCCTAACTGAAAAGGAGATAAATAGGTATTAAAGAGAGGTACTCAAATTGATTAGCACCTAAGTAAGGGTTTATCACACAGACTAACACAAACTGAGGGCCTTTTGAAAAAGGAGAGTATCCTCAGATGAGAACACTTCTCATGGCTTTGTCTTCCAGTGAGGATCTCTAAACCTTTTATCCTTATGGTTTAGAAACCCTTCTAAATACAGGCATGGTTACAGCAAAGAACCCACAAGTTAGCCAGACAGCAAAACTAGCATTAAATGCACTAAATAATATGCCATTTTAAGTTTTGGCAATTCCCAGAGCCAAAGACCATGGCAGTCCAATCCTCTTGGCCTATATAATCAGTTTACTGGGAATCTTCCACTAAAAGGTATTTCAAAACTTGTTCTCAGCACCTGAATCTATTTTGTTTAATGTGAAAGTTTTATAGCTATTTTTAGTGGTAGACCTATCTGAGTGCCATAAGAAATATGTACTACACCCTCAAATGCAGGAAGAGGAGATCAGAGAGTGAGTTCCATTGCCTTCTATGATTTCCTCTATGGAGCACCCCTATGTCCTTGAACAGAGGAGCTCAGGACCACTCCAGAGGCCCAAAGAGCACAAGCACTAGGCAGTTCCAAGCAGCACAAACACTGGTCTTAGAAAAACCTTAACAGGGGCTTTCCTGATGATATTGTTTAAAACTACTCCCCACAAGACAGTAGAGAGCAAAGGAAGAAAAGTAAGCTAGAAACAGTCATCTGAAATAGTGTCTAAGGGAGAAATAAGCCAGTGTTCAAAACAGTAGAGTTTATAGTAACTCAACAAAGAAAAGAGTACAGTTGTCCCTCTGGGTCCACAGGTTCTACTGCTGACTGTAGTTCACAAATACTCAGAGAAAATACTGCATCTTCACTGAACATACACAAGCATTTTCCTCTTGTTATTATTCTGTAACAATGTAGCATAACAACTACTTACATTGCATTTACATTGTATTAAGTATTATAAGTAATCTAGAGATAATTTAAAGTATACAGGAGGGTGTGTATAAGTTGTACACAAATACTATGTGATTTTATGTAAGGGACTTGAATATCCACAGAGTTGGTATCTTTTAAAGGAAGGTACAGGCTGGAATCGATCCCCAAAGATACCATGTAACACCTACAATCTTTGATTTTTTTTTTTTGTAACAGGAATTGAACTCAGGACCTTGTGTTGTCAGGCAGCCCGAACACCTGTAATCTATAAAAAGAAATTGCTTAATTTTAACCACTATCTAAATAAAAGTGACAATTAATTGATTTACTTGCTATCGTAGGCTTAAAAATATATTTATATAGAAGCAATGCAGCTTGTTGGATCATAAGTTAAGTCCTTACTTTCCTTAGACATGAAACCCAATAGAAACATAACTCTCGGCCTGGGCCACAGCAGCTATACCTCTAAAACAAGGTCAGTAGTTCTAAGTAAACCAGGAGACCTGGATTCTAACCCTAATTGCTGCCACTAATTGTGTAATATTTGGGTTCTAATATTCAGGCCCTACCCTAGATATATATGGAATTAGGAGGAAGTGGTGAGGGGAGTTCACTTCTTTTATGTTTCAGTTCTTCAGATGATTCTAATGCTCCTACATAATTTTGAAAGCACCTCTGCATATAACATAAACTGTAAATAAATCATATGAGCTATAGAACCAAAGGCAAATCATTAAACCCAATTGAGATTTATTTTCTCATCTATAAAGTAAGAAGGGTAAACTAGATCAGCAGATTCCAAACTTCTTTTTTGAAGAATACTTTGTTTAAACACCATCTGACTTAGAATGCCAAAGTATAAAATGAAGCAAGTCAGAGCACTCTAGTGGAATCTGGGCAAGGAGCCTGGGATGTTTATTAGCTATCCTCATTTTTCCATCAACTGTCACTTCAATGAAAGAAGTTCTAAAAAAGCAGCACACAGCCTTTACAGTACACGTTAAACATTAATGAAATAGCCAGGCACAGCGTTGCATCACTGATTATCCTAGCTACTTGGGAGGCTGAGCCAAGAGGGTCACAAGTTGAGAACAAGCCTGAGCAACTCAGCAAGACCCTGTCTCATAAAATATAAAAGGACTAGAGATGTAGCTCACTGATAAAGCATAGCTGGATTTGATTACCAATAATGCAAAAAATAAATAAACAAATAAAAGAACAGATAATCTCAAGTGTTCCTTTAAACTTTAGCTTCAATGGTTTTAAACAGTGAAAGCTGAGATAGTCTTACTTTGCATGCGTATTCTTTTACTTGTTTTTGGTGGGGTTTTTTGTGTGTGTGTGTGTGGTACTGGGATTGGACCCAGACATTCACACTGATCTATACCTCTAGGCCTTTTTAAATTTTTAAGATAGGGTCTTACTACATCATTAAGTTGTTCAAGTGGGGCTCAAATTTGTGATCCTCCTGCCTCCGTCTCAGAATGCTGGCATTATAATGCCCCACCACACCTAGCTATTGACCATATTTATAGTTTGTGTAAAAGCAGTTAGTTCTGTTCAATAATTACCTTGCTCTGAATAAGACATCCAGGAGCTACGTGTTGTGCAGAAGTAGCAGTGAAACAAAGTTGAAAGGCAGAGATAGAGAATGTAGACAATCTCAACAGCTCCTTGGGTGTGTTGCCAAAGCAACGTGGTTTTGGAAAGAAGAAACAGAACTCTCACTCCTGCAACTTCTGCATGCTAGGGCTTGGCCAGGACCCTGGACAATGCACCTCACATCCCTGAGCAGGTTGTGCTCTAGGCTGGATGGCGAGGTGCACTGTTCACATGGTTACTTCTATATAGCATGTAGGCATCTTGTTAACTGTCTACACTAATATAATTAATTTTTCTTGGTAACGAGCTGCTCAGGGAAATGGGTTCCCTGGAGCCATATGGATATATATTCACTTCATAATCTGGTGGGACAAGGTTCATCTGCACAAATCTACTCTAAGGAAGATGCAGCTGCATCTGCCTAAGTCATTACTAATCTAAGGAACCAGAGAGCTGAACATTATGCCTTGTGCAAACTTCAAAGTGCCCACTGCATGCTACTCATCATTCACATTCACCTACCAGCATGTTCTGTGGGCATGGTGCGATTGCCTGGGTTCTCCCCATGCTTGACTGTTGGGTTTTCCTCCTCCTCTCCTTCAGGTCCTACAATGAACTCGGGTCTAGAAGAAAGGAGGCTATCCTCAAGGCTGTCTGTGGGCTCCTGCAACAATACAAGCAACCAGATGAGCAGCCCTTGAGGGTTGTATAACAAAAACAATTTGGTTCAGGTCAATCAGATGAACTGTGGCTGTTCTATTCAGCCCTGTGCTGAACCAGAATTGCAAAGGGATCACACCTCAGAAGAGCCTGAGCTTGTTACAAGATCCGCTGCTGAAACATCTGCTCTCACTTGAAATAAATACGGAGAGATAATGAAAACACTGTTCAATCTCCTTAGGCTGCTCTCCTACCTCTGCTCTAATCCCCAAGATCAGTATCCCACTCACCATGGGACTTTTACCTACTTATTCAGTTGAACCTATTTAGGAGGCACTGAGGAGTTCACAAAGATATTCAAATGTAAAGGTTTGTTAACTGGGCAAGTCAAATTTCTGAAAGCAAGAAATGTCTATAAACATGTGCTAGTGCCCATTAGCAGAGAGACAGATTAACAAAATGTGATCCATCCACGAGATGGGATATTATTCAGCCTTAAAAATGAAAAACATATTACAAAATGCAGAACCTTGAGGGCATAATACTAAGAGAAATAAGCCAGTCACAAAAACAGTCAAAAAAGGATATAACATCACTTATGTAATGTATTTATAGTAGTTAAACCCACAGAACAGTAGAATGGTACTTGCCAGGGGACAGAGGCAAAAAATATGGGAATTATTGTGTAATAGTCAAATAGAGTTTCTTTTTTTTTTTTCTTTTTTCTTTTTGTGGTACTGGGAATTGAACTCAGAACCTTGTGCTTAGCAGGTAGGCACTGTGCCGTTGAGCCATATCCCTGGCCCCTAGAGTTTCCATTTTGAAAAATAAAAAAGGCCTGGAGAGTAGCTGCACAACAAGTGAATATACTGAACACTATATACTGTATTTATATATGCTATATGCTGTATTTATATATATAAAAAAAGAAAGTGCTGTATATGGTTTCCATTTAAAACATTTAACTTCTGGATATTCTACCTTTTTGCTTTAAAATTTCATCTTCAAATACCCTCCTTCAAAATTATCCTCATAACTAATACGTTTACCAGGAAAGATTTTTTTCAAGAAGTATCTGACAGCTTGCTCAAAGCAAGAAAGAGATAAAGTCTGACGAGATAAAGGACATGAGTAAGAAAGAAACCCAGTGCTAAAACAGTACCTGACAGAGCTCTGAAAAGTGTTTTGCCAACTTTTCAGCTTCACTGAAGCTGTCCATGTTCCTAGGCCCAATAACAACACACCATGTCAAGTCATAAACTGAATTTCACATAGTCGTTACACAGAGAAGTTGCCTGCTGCATACTGAATCTTCTACATTCAGCTGGTGACCCACATTTTTGGTACTACCCTCAACAGGGAGAGACTGGAGTCATCTTGCAAACTACTGGCCCATTCTTCCTGTCCTCGCGGACTCTCTTATCCTCCACTTGTATCAGGAGGACAAAACATCTAAGGTTACCAGAGCATGCAGTGGAGACTAAATGTTCTAAGACAGAATCCTCTTTTATCAAAGGGCATCACTCCCATAAAATTTGAGAGAAAAAAACTGAATCCTTTAGCTTCATCTCCAAATTAATTTCGAGCACATGACAAATGTCAAAAGCATTTGCACATGAAGGATTGTTTTGGTGGCTCAATTTCTCCACATTATGCTTGTTTTTGTCTTTGTTTCATAGAACGATATAAAAAATGACACAGTATACCAGCACTCAGGAGGCTGAGGCAAGAAGATCATTATAAGTTCGAGGTCAGCCTGGGCTACACAGTGAGTTCACAGTGAGTTCAAGGCAAGCCTAAACTACATAGTAAGACCTTGTC